>JAHPZR010043795.1:5000-32781 GCA_019787425.1 Platygyra sinensis
TGATAACGAATAACAACATCACAGTAAAGATGGTAGTATTGAAGCTGGCAATCCTGTTTCTGACAAATGGCATAACACTTAAATTCAGGTTGTAAAATTCATTAATTATTCATGAGCGTGCAAACCAATCCCAGCACAATATTCAGATCACATGTACACAACTGTAAACCCCAATACAAATCAACTGTCTGAAAGCTCAGGGAGGGATTGAATAGGTAGCAGGGAAAGGCTGGGGTTGATGAATTATTAAACAGTAGAATTAACTTTTGATACAAACTCCTGCTCAGCTAATTAGTATTCATAAACTTTTGATACAGATCTCTACTGATTAAAATGAATAACAAAATGGACATATTTTCATCATAGAATTTAATGCGATGAAATATTGCTTCAAAGAATGTCGTTTTACCTCCTGTCACTTTTCTCCATTATGTTAAACGCCTTTTCTCCTTGTACGTTTCCCAAATGGCGATTAATGCCGCAAACAAGTAGGTACAGCGTCTTAGGAGGGTAGCGTTCCCCGGTTTGCTTCGCAACTTCACAAATGAATTTGCAGAGCCAGAAGTTTAAACTGTCGGCGGACATGTGCTCGAGTGGGACTGACAAGTCCTCGACATTGGTCGACTCAAGTCCGTTGCCTCCAGATGTTTCCAACTGCGCTTTTTTGTTCATTCTCGTATTCTGCCAGGCAGTAAAAACGTTCACCGCCCATTTTGTATTGTACTTGGTGTTTTTAGGTACGGTTTCAGACAATAACAAAATTTCTTCCTTTTCAGTTTTCGGCGGACGAAAACGAACTGTTGCCATACTGGCGATTTGGCAGTGACTGAAAATTTAGAATATTTCTATTATTGTCTCATGCACTGTCTCCTGTGGGACGTACAGCATTTTGGCATCCATGTCACAAAACAATACTTTGCATTCAATTTATTGTTTTCCTTTCGCAAGTAGGTGAAAATATTTGCGTCCGATGTGTATGGCATTCTGGCATGCATGTCCAATGAACGAATCCCATAACAATACTTTGCATTCAATTTAATGTATTCATTTCCCAAGTAGGATAAAATATTCGCGTGAGATCTGTATGAACGTTTACAATGGCTCGCCTATCGGCTCGCCATTGTAAACGCCCATACAGATCTCCCGCTCATATTTTATCTACTACTTATTATACTACTCAAGTTGAGGCACTTTAAACAGTCCAGCATGTCCTCCCTATCCCCTGTCCCTCCCCCCTAACTTACTTATTTCTCCTTTGTTCATTGTTACTTGCATGGACTTGCAGACATGTTCACACTCTGGGGGAGGGATAAGAGTCCATATCTTCTGCCCTGACAGCTGCGCCTGCCATGATGGGCGGTTCACCATGTCAATCTACAGACGAGAAACAGAATGACGTCACGATTAGGCGCTTTTAATCGAGAACCGGAACTTTCTTTCCTTATAAATGTGAGATACTCTATTAAGTAAACTTCTTCAAGATTATATTGATTGGTATTTCTCAGTCCTGTCCAAGAATCCTCCCAACCTCGTTCTCAGGTCCAGAAGGGCGGGAAGATGAGAGACCCTGGGAACGATTTTGAATCCTCTCCAGTACCAGCTTTACGTACTTCCGCCCTTTCCTGATAGGGGTGGAATTTTAAACTCTCTCGATTAACCCCTATATAGGACGGCTGCGGGCGAGGTAGATGGAGTATTATGAATATGATAATATGTTTCTTCTTGCTTTAGTCCCGAGAAACGGTTTCAACATCACTTCAATATTATTTGAAGCGTTGCTACTTACAGCTGAGGAATGCTAAAAGCAAGTGACTTGTTCAACATTAATGAAATTTAGTATGTTTTCACTTCCCGTTACCACATGAGACATTATGATGTAAAAAGTTTGTTTCAAAATATAAGCAATTAGATTATGAGCTCGAGATTTCTATATAGTTGACTAGGGCGCAGCCCGAGTCGACTATCACTAGAATGAAAAAGAGAAATCGAGAGCGAATAATCTAATTGTTTTAGTGTAAATCTACTGGTCGTTCAAAATTTCAGCCTAAAACTGTGAATGCCTAAAACCTAATGTCTAAAACCTAATGTCTGTGAAGAGCCTAAAACCTAATGTCTGTGAAGAGGTGACCTCTTCACAGACATTCGAAAACTCCAAGAAGTCGCCGTTATTTTGTTAACAAGAGCACACTGCTAAACTACTCGCTGTCTATCACAGAATAGATAGTGAGTAGCGTAGGCAATAAGGGGACGGCATTCTTGATAGAGCGCTAGTAGACTTATAATTAACAACAGCTAGTAGACAAGTTATTTGATGAGTACGTTATAGAATGACCATGGCATGACTTGACTTGATCACGTGTAACTCACGTGTATGGGTGCACCAGGCCCAGGCCCTCCATGAATATCCAATCCTGATCGCCTGTCTCAGCGTCCAGCGGTATAAAGTAAGGTTTGTTGTAGTATTTACGTAACTCATTACGGACAACGGGATCGCAGTTACTCCTGCAACAAAACAGAACAGCTTTCATCTGGTATTCCTTTAGCTAATTATAAACTTGTGGCTTGATCAAAATTAGGCTCTATCGGGAAAAACCCGTTTTATAACAGTGCCTTGTTTCATTCTCTATACACTCCTCCATCAGTCAAACCTCCACTAATTGCTTAATTTGAAACCGTGAAGGACTAGGTACGAGACTGTAAATTATGGGATTAGCAACTATTGATCCACATAGTCAGAAATAGCACACCGAGATTCACAAAATCCCTAAGTGTCGTGTTAATCGATATCAAACTAGTTTTGACTGAGAAACGTCAAAATTAACAAAGAAATCTATGGCAATCCGGACGCTGTGTTCGGACAGCGTCCGCGATGGCCAAACATTATTTCTCAGTGTAAATTTTGACATTTTTAAATAGCTGTATCTTGCTTACTATTGGGTCTATTTACACCAAACTTGGGGATTTTGTTAAGCTTGGTCTGCACTTTATGACTTTGTGGATCAATACATGTAGTTGCTAATGCCATAATTTACAGACTCACACCAAGTCCTTCACGGTTTGAAATCAGGCAATGGCCACCTTTGTTTCGTCCCAGCGGACAGTCCTTACATGAACTCTTATTTTACATGTAACCTCTCTTCAGTGGCTATCTCTCCACAACGACGTCAATGGCCATCAAAGTGTTTCCCAACAGCGAAAATATCCTGTCGACATCCCATGATATTGTTTACTCTGAGTAACGATGATACACTGGTCATATCGTGAGAGGTGATTTTTAATGTGTTTTTACCATGGAGGGTTAAAAGGTTTGGTAATTTTAACAAAACTACTCAGTGACACTGAAAAGACACTGACCAGAGTTTATCTCATGCCATTAAGACATAATTGTTTTGATCGACTATTTTCCTTTGTTTTCGTATATTAAATCCTTTAAACTGATAACACAACAATACTGTTGAACTATATTCATGACGCTGAATTGCTCATACACGTTCGTCCAGTTGGCACGTAATGAGATCGTACTTAAATGATCAAAATAAATGCCCATCTGCAATATCAGTGATGTATATAGGCCATCCACGCAAACACAGGCTATGGTTGTCTACAAGTTTGAAAAACTTTATAGCTGTATCATTTTACTTTTTTGCTTAATAAAAAAGCCAGATACTCACCAACCGATATACCAGGGTTTCCCTTTCCATTCTGCTCTTGACTTTGGCATTCTCAGTGCGTCCTTCAGAGAATTGAAGCCAGATTTGTAAGGGAAAAACGTGCAACCCATATCAGGGTTTTCTTCCGCGGCTTCCTTGTTTCTGGAGTAAAGGCGTTTAAAAAACTGAAAGCTGAACTTTCCCACAGCTGACCAGTTCTTTGCAGCATCAGTAATGACCACAGGTCTCCCACTGTACGCGTACTTGGCAATGAATTCCTCCTTCGACAGATTGGAAACTCTGGGTACTTCATTCCCGCCCTCGCAAAGAAGCGAACATTTACTCGGTTTGCGTGCTATGTCGTTTAAAAGCACTACATCGGGTTCAAGAAGGCAGGGTTCGTACACAGTTTTCCAAAAAGGAATAGCTCCAGAACGCCGCTACTGCAGGCAAGATTATGAACCAAAGAATCGTGCTCCAGTTGAAACAACTACTCGTCGTCTTCGTAGACGGAACGCTATATACCTCACGTAAGAATTCAAATCTGATGTTCCCTATGGATTCGCCGGATTTAATACATTTTTCGCGCAGACTAGAGAAGCGAGAAGCAAGATCATCTATTTTCTTCGAGCGCCCCATGTTTAGTTCGAATCAACTGAACACAGCGCTGTGTGGTTTATTTTCGCTTGTCGTTCAGATAGCACTTAAGAAAGAATGGTGATATTGGGTTTTCTGTCAACCTGAAATAGTCAAGCTCCTTTTTGATGCAAATTTTGGACTTGAGTGTTTTGCTGCTAAAATTGTCTGATGAGCACGGTTCACTTCCCAGCATTTTTTCTTTTAATGGTGAACTGAAATTAATTATTTGTCCAACACACTCCCGAAATTGAAACTAATTGCCATAAGACATTATTATTGCTTATCACTACAAATAGACACTCAGTACACCATGATCTTTGTAAATGCATGTTCAGTAAATGTGACAAAAAATAGTTTCTCGATATGGTGCATCACTTTATTAGTCTTGAGAAGTCACCAAATGACATTAGTGCAAAACTAAATTAACCTACACAGAAATTTAATTTAACAATTATATTTTAGAACTCACAAGAGAAGGAATCCATAAAAACAAAAACTCAATCTTGAAATCAGATAAATCCTGGCACAAAAAGAAAACGTTTTTTCGCACTTAGACCAAGGGGAGTTTAGAAACACTATGAAACTCTCGAAAGTCTGAGGCGTTTTTTTTTTTTCAGTAATATCAACAGCAGGCACCAGTTAACACCGTATGGTACTGTACGGCTTCTTAAACCAGCTGGAAAAACTGGGCACGATATCGATGTATGTGCTTGCGTGCACTGACTGATATTTGTTTCAACAGTGACTGGAATTAAGGAAACTGTGCTTTAGTTATTGCGTATTTCCGTTCGTGATCAACGTACGTTAAATCAAGTTAGGCATTTTTGATAGGTTTTGATACTTATTTTGGCATGGGAGAAATTGGTTGCGGCGTGAAGTCTTGGCCGAGGAAGGCAGATGGGTAATTCTGTTCGGTGACCGTGGTCTGATCCAATGCAACCTTTATCAAAACTAGTCACAAAAACTTAAACTTGCAATATTCTCGCGGCGTACAGATAACCGAGCTCATAAGTACGAGTTGGAGTCGATTTGTTTCAAGAATTCATTTTTACCAAGAGAGGATAGATGACGTGTGTGTGTGAGAGAGAGATAGAGTAATCCCCATATAGGTCTCATGCCACACCCAAGGTAATCCCTCTTAAGGTATTTTAAGAACACTCCTGGTTTCGGAATTTCCACTACAATAAAATCCACAGAAGAACTGGTTACCATGTGTAAAATATCGCCATGGACTGCCAAGTAAAAAGCCTGTATAAGGGATTTGAAACTCTCATACCTTTCCTCTCTTGTCTTTACTCGTTAAAAAATATGTAAGAGCACCTTATGGGTGTTTTCCTTGAAATGTCTAATTTCCAGCCGAGTTCTTGCCGGAAAACCTAGCCTAGGGGACCCACACCATTAAGCCGGCTAGCCCTAAGGCACCGGTACAAGGGGTAGACTTGCTAGCAGGTTGGTTCCTTGAATGCCTCCTTCCCACGCCCCCAACCAACAACTCGTCTTCGATCTCTAATGATTGTCAGTGTATAGGTGGCCTTCAAACCAAGTTTGCTAAGTGTGTGAAAGTTCAGGTTGTGTCCGCATGCTGGGAAATTTTGAAAGGTAAATCTTCCAGCAAGCAAAAGAGTTCAGGCATTTCTGCTGGGAAAAAGGAACAGAGAGAAATCTGTCAGTAACTAGAAAAAAGTTTTAAAAATTCTCATCTGCTAGCTGCTTCGTGGTATTGATATGTAGTCCTAGCTGTACGAATTGTTAGAAATTGGCTCGTTGTGTATCCCTAAAGATTACGTTCTTGATTGGTGATGTTCAATTTTTCGTCATATTTCGAGCTCTGAAATGCACTGAGCGAGCCTACTAACATTGGAACCTTGTTTTGTGACAGCTTGCTGAGAGCAAGTTTATATTTTGCAGACACGACTATCTTTCGCTAGGGCCCAAGGGTAATGCGTCAAAATGCTTGGGAGGGGTGGTACTTCCAAACAAAAAAAACAAAAAAAAAATCTTTTCATTTCAAAAGCAATGGCGACGCACCGCTTTTGAACAAATTTGTTCTTGGAATCCGATAGAGCTAGAGCAACAAAATCTTCCTAAATTAAAGCCCAGATTTGAAGGTAAATTTATTTAGTACAAATTAAACCGTAGAAGCCCAGATTTGAGGTAAATTTATTTCGTACAAATTAAACCGTTGCGTTCTTGACAGAAAAGGCCGTTGATGCTATTGTACAGCTGCCAATGTTGCCACTCGTTTTTGTACACATACATAGTAGATAGGAGTCCTGGGGGCGGAAATTGCCTCCTTTTTTCATGCCCGGGGACGGGGAATAGACCGGTATGCCGGGGGGAGGGGAGGCAAGTGGATTTGAACCACGCATAAGGTGCCTTTTAATGTAGAATTCCTAGGAAGACCATGTAATATGATACGATTTCGTGTATAAATAAAGATTGATGATGATGATGAATAACAGGTTTGTAAATTATGCAGCAAAGTACATAATATCAAATTATCCTATAAAATTTGTATGTGTAATAGAAACCATCACAAAAGAACAAACAACTAATTTAAATATATTTTCATATCATTAAATCAAGAGAAACCCTACTTAAGCCTCTCCCGTATCTTCAGCCTAAGTACAATTTACACTTTTATTAGGACGAGTAGAAGAGGTTTAACATTAAAAACTTGAAGGTGCTTAATCACCTCAAGCAAAGAGCAAACTTCAAGTGGCCTGCAGAACAAGAGGCCTAGCAGAACAAAGCACGAAGCACGATTCACAGGCTGAGGGATAAAATTCTTTTTCCCGCGCTCCGCGTTCGCCTTCGCACTCGTGTCCCGCGCTCGCGCTCTGCTCGAACAGACCCCTGTTCTGAACGAAGGCTAACTTGACTTTGAAGCTACCACCACTCTATAGAAAACACTAACATTTTTTAAGGTAACCATTGCCACTCGGTAAAATGTGATTACTTTTTGACATCTTACAGTTGGCTTCCCAAAATTCTCAGCTGACGAGTTCTTTACTGCACGTGCACCTTTCAAACTTCTTAGCCAATCAAAGATCCAGTAACTACGCAGGTGCAATCTACGTCTCCGCCTCCTGAAACGATACTGGTTTCTGATTGGCCAAAAATATGCCAAACTTAATTCTCTTTACCTTTCACAATGTACAAATTCGACTTGCTGAATTTCTACTGGGAAAAATTGAAAAACAAACTAAACTACTTAAAGGTGCTACGCACTTTCTGTCATTCGATTGGTTACAATTCAGAATTTCATTCACACTTAAGAAGTTACAACCACATTACAGTTCTAGAAAAGATTAAAATCACTATCAAGTAAGCAAGGTTTGAAGCATTTCACTGTAAAAAGTCCTAGGTTCTCTCTTTCTTTATCAAATCAAGCCACAAATAGGACGTTGACCTGTTGCTTTCTAAAATGAGTGAACTTTTCATGTGCCGAGACCGTCGATCTCTGGAAATTCTTGATTTCTACTATTTACAAGATTGACAATGACCTATACACTTGACGAACGAAGGATTCTTTGCAAATTACAAAGAACCAACAATCCATGATTTGTGACTACGCTGTGGATGATATTGTGCAATGTTTTGTCCGAATGTCTTGTTGCTATGGTGATTTTCACGTGACTAATACGGTGCGTATCTGTAGCCCGTGCTGTAACTTGTCGGTGGGGCCTGGGGCGGTGCCGCTGCACGGTATGCGGGCGATGGAGCAGCGTATGTGTTTGCCTACAAAGAAAGTAACAATGGAATTAATGAAGGATTACTTGAGACAAATTTTAGATGAATACAAGTTTCAGACACTAGAAAACATACCAAGATCATAATGAAACTAACAACTGTGGTTTTCAAAATTATTAAGGTTATTCCTTAGCATTGCATTGCGCATCCCTACTGCGCATGATTTTCGCGTCATCAGCGCGCGCACGTGCAAAACGTAAGAGATTTCCCTCAAACTATGCTCGATAACGGAATAAATTCTCCTTTTCTATTAAACGAGCACGGTGACCCTCGATTTTTTTCAGGGATTTGCTAAGAAGAGCCCAATGAAGAACATATTTGAAGAGGAAAAAAAGGTTGATAGTAGAACACGATAGTTCCCAACTGGGTGTATTTTGGCCATGGCGAGGACCTCAAGCTGATCGCGGAAATCTCCGAAAAAGTGCAATATTCCCGCAAACAAGCAATCCAAAACGGCTTAAATGAAGCAATACTGCTTATGTCAATAAATGAAGCTTTACCTTCAAGACAAAACTTTGTGCCTTTCAAGTAACCAAGATTTAATTCTGTACGAAGGCGATTCGAACTTTTAACGCGCAACCAGTGAAAATACCCCATTTTAAGAGCCTGCTGACGCGTAAACAAGCACGGTGACCCCATTTTTTTATTGCATTTTTATAATGTTCATATCATGAAAGTTCATTACGCCAAGTTTCAAAAAAAGTTTGATAGTAGAACAATTTCAAGGGAATTACCTTAAATCAAGTTTTCTTTTAATCATATTGTAAGTTGTGTAAGTAGTATTAGTACTGCGAGTGGCCTAAGTTATCGTATTATAGTTTAAGTGTAAAGTATTAGTATTGTAAGTAGCGTTAGTAATCATGCAGTATTGAAAGTAATGTAAAAAGTGCGAGGGCCTGTCTAAAGGAAGAGAGGGTTACCCTAGATGGCGGGTTATCCTAGAACTCACACATTTCCTCTTTTTTAGCTCATCGTGTTTACAAGGCAGCTACGGTTACCCGTGGAGGTGGGTTATCCTATCTGCGTGCTAGGGTTACCCTAGCAGGCGGGTTAACTTTTTCCTTTTTTAACACTCCAGGTAAGGTTAACCTGCCTAGGTAGGTAAAGTCTGCATACGAGCCAAGTGGCCCATCAGGCCGGAGCTTATCCCGCTTTCCTTAGCATGAAGCGACTGAGAGTATTTCTACTCCCCCCTGGATGGGATGCTAGTCCATCGCAGGGTTACCCCCCAGCATTAAATTCGCCGGTACCCATTTATACACCTGGGTGGAGAGGGGCACTGTGAGAGTAAAGTGTCTTGCCCAAGAACACAACACAATGTCCCCGGCCAGGGCTCGAACCCGGACCACTCGATCCGGAGACGAGCGCACTAACCATGAGGCCACCGCGCCTCCCACGTTAACCTGCCTACCTCGTTCTAATTGTTTCCAGATCCTTTAAGTGAGAGGTTACCCTTTCCGTGATACTTTACTTGAAAACCCGGGCTATCTTTTGCCCTCCAGCTAGAGTTAACCTGCTTGCTAGGGTAACCCTCGCTACTTGTAAACAGGCCTTAAGTCTTGGTATTGTAAGTGGCGCAAACAGTCGCATCTTATAAGAAGTATTGTAAGTTAAAGTAGTGCAAGTAACTGTGTCAGCATTGTAAATAGTGTCCGTGGCTGTATAAGCACTGCGAGCAGTGTTTGTGATGACAAAAAAATACTAAAAAAAGTTCATCAAGTTTAATAGGATTACATGTATATCAGCACGCAGTCACATAAAATTATGATGTGGTAAAACAGGTGGGTAATGTGAACAACAATGACAACAAGTTATTTACCGGGCCATATCCACCACCATAAGGTGCTGCTTCATACCTGTTGGGAAACACAGGTAATATAAATAAACACAGAACAGAACATGGCATCTTTAAATGAAATAACAACATTAAAGACAAAAGCATTTCACAACCCATTTTTTTCTTACCCAGTAAAACTTCCTATTCTCCTGGCACCATAGGTCTGATCATATCCGTCATAACTACCCCGACAACAAAAATGCATTAAAAAACACAAATAATGAAAGAAATTAAACAGATGGCAAAAGGTGATCTAGGATTATGACAGAATTTTTATGTCATTTATATAATAACCAAATCAATGCATGCACTCTGATTGGTCAATCAGCTATGGCTTATTATGCCAGTAAACTCATAAACCACTTGGGACGTCGGTAGGAAACTTGAAGAATTCGTAATTGCGGCCCATGATTTAAGAATTCTTCTTGTGTTCGAGCAGCTTCCACTATTGTGGGCCTGGGTTTCAACTCCTATACCCAGTACCCTAAATGTTATTTGTTAACTATTTTACATTTCTTTATATTTGCATAGAATTCCCCATCAGTTTTATTTAAGGAACTCGTACCACACTCGTTTCTATAGTTTTATATAGGATGATAAACCTATGTGGGATGTTTGTAGAACACAAGAAGAATTCTTGAAATCGCTGGGCCGCCAATTACGAATTCTTCAAGTTTCCTACCGACATCCCAAGTGGTTTATGAGTTTACTGGCATAATAAACCATAGCTGATTGACCAATCAGAGTGCATGCATTGATTTGGTTATTATATAAATGACATAAAAATTCTGTCATAATCCTAGATCACCTTTTGCCATCTGTTTAATTTCTTTCATTATTTGTGTTTTTTAATGCATTTTTGTTGTCGGGGTAGTTATGACGGATATGATCAGACCTATGGTGCCAGGAGAATAGGAAGTTTTACTGGGTAAGAAAAAAATGGATTGTGAAATGCTTTTGTCTTTAATGTTGTTATTTCATTTAAAGATGCCATGTTCTGTTCTGTGTTTATTTATATTACCTGTGTTTCCCAACAGGTATGAAGCAGCACCTTATGGTGGTGGATATGGCCCGGTAAATAACTTGTTGTCGTTGTTGTTCACATTACCCACCTGTTTTACCACATCATAATTTTATGTGACTGCGTGCTGATATACATGTAATCCTATTAAACTTGATGAACTTTTTTTAGTATTTTTTTGTCATCACAAACACTGCTTGCAGTGCTTATACAGCCACGGACACTATTTACAATGCTGACACAGTTACTTGCACTACTTTAACTGTCTTACAATACTTCTTATAAGATGCGACTGTTTGCGCCACTTACAATACCAAGACTTAAGGCCTGTTTACAAGTAGCGAGGATTACCCTAGCAAGGAGGTTAACTCTAGCTGGAGGGCAAAAGATAGCCCGGGTTTTCAAGTAAAATATCACGGGAAGGATAACCCCTCACTTAAAGGATCTGGAAACAATTAGAACGAGGTAGGCACAGCCAGGTTAACCTTACCTGGAGTGTTAAAAAAGGAAAAAGTTAACCCGCCTGCTAGGGTAAACCTAGCAAGCAGATAGGATAACCCACCTCCACGGGTAACCGTAGCTGCCTTGTAAACACGATGAGCTAAAAAAGAGGAAATGTTGTGAGTTCTAGGATAACCCGCCATCTAGGGTAACCCTCTCTTCCTTTAGACAGGCCCTCGCACTTTTTACGTTACTTTCAATACTGCATGATTACTAACGCTACTTACAATACTAATACTTTACACTTAAACTATGATACGATAACTTAATCCACTCGCAGTACTAATACTACTTACACAACTTACAATATGATTAAAAGAAAACTTGATTTAAGGTAATTCCCTTGAAATTGTTCTACTATCAAACTTTTTTTGAAACTTGGCGTAATGAACATTCATGATATGAACATTATAAAAATGCAATAAAAAAATGGGGTCACCGTGCTCGTTTACGCGTCAGCAGGCTCTTAAAATGGGGTATTTTTACTGGTTGCGCGTTAAAAGTTCGAATCGCCTTCGTACAGAATTAAATCTTGGTTACTTGAAAGGCACAAAGTTTTGTCTTGAAGGTAAAGCTTCATTTATTGACATAAGCAGTATTGCTTCATTTAAGCCGTTTTGGATTGCTTGTTTGCGGGAATATTGCACTTTTTCGGAGATTTCCGCGATCAGCTTGAGGTCCTCGCCATGGCCAAAATACACCCAGTTGGGAACTATCGTGTTCTACTATCAACCTTTTTTTCCTCTTCAAATATGTTCTTCATTGGGCTCTTCTTAGCAAATCCCTGAAAAAATCGGGGGTCACCGTGCTCGTTTAACAGAAAAGGAGAATTTATTCCGTTATCGAGCATAGTTTGAGGGAAATCTCATACGTTTTGCACGTGCGCGCGCTGATGACGCGAAAATCATGCGCAGTAGGGATGCGCAATG
This sequence comes from Platygyra sinensis, assembly GCA_019787425.1. NCBI lineage: Eukaryota > Metazoa > Cnidaria > Anthozoa > Scleractinia > Merulinidae > Platygyra > Platygyra sinensis. The sequence continues at coordinate 17,331 of JAHPZR010043795.1, forward strand.
CAATACTAAGGAATAACCTTAATAATTTTGAAAACCACAGTTGCTAGTTTCATTATGATCTTGGTATGTTTTCTAGTGTCTGAAACTTGTATTCATCTAAAATTTGTCTCAAGTAATCCTTCATTAATTCCATTGTTACTTTCTTTGTAGGCAAACACATACGCTGCTCCATCGCCCGCATACCGTGCAGCGGCACCGCCCCAGGCCCCACCGACAAGTTACAGCACGGGCTACAGATACGCACCGTATTAGTCACGTGAAAATCACCATAGCAACAAGACATTCGGACAAAACATTGCACAATATCATCCACAGCGTAGTCACAAATCATGGATTGTTGGTTCTTTGTAATTTGCAAAGAATCCTTCGTTCGTCAAGTGTATAGGTCATTGTCAATCTTGTAAATAGTAGAAATCAAGAATTTCCAGAGATCGACGGTCTCGGCACATGAAAAGTTCACTCATTTTAGAAAGCAACAGGTCAACGTCCTATTTGTGGCTTGATTTGATAAAGAAAGAGAGAACCTAGGACTTTTTACAGTGAAATGCTTCAAACCTTGCTTACTTGATAGTGATTTTAATCTTTTCTAGAACTGTAATGTGGTTGTAACTTCTTAAGTGTGAATGAAATTCTGAATTGTAACCAATCGAATGACAGAAAGTGCGTAGCACCTTTAAGTAGTTTAGTTTTGTTTTTCAATTTTTCCCAGTAGAAATTCAACAAGTCGAATTTGTACATTGTGAAAGGTAAAGAGAATTAAGTTTGGCATCTTTTTGCTGGGTTTCTTTTTTTGGCCAATCAGAAACCAGTATCGTCTCAGGAGGCGGAGACGTAGATTGCACCTGCGTAGTTACTGGATCTTTGATTGGCTAAGAAGTTTGAAAGGTGCACGTGCAGTAAAGAACTCGTCAGCTGAGAATTTTGGGAAGCTAACTGTAAGATGTCAAAAAGTAATCAAATTTTACCGAGTGGCAATGGTTACCTTAAAAAATGTTAGTGTTTTCTATAGAGTGGTGGTAGCTTCAAAGTCAAGTTAGCCTTTGTTCAGAACAGGGGTCTGTTCGAGCAGAGCGCGAGCGCGGGACACGAGTGCGAAGGCGAACGCGGAGCGCGGGAAAAAGAATTTTATCCCTCAGCCTGTGAATCGTGCTTCGTGCTTTGTTCTGCTAGGCCTCTTGTTTTTCAGGCCACTTGAAGTTTGCTCTTTGCTTGAGGTGATTAAGCACCTTCGAGTTTTTAATGTTAAGCCTCTTCTACTCGTCCTAATAAAAGTGTAAATTGTACTTAGGCTGTAGATACGGGAGAGGCTTAAGTAGGGTTTCTCTTGATTTAATGATATGAAAATATATTTAAATTAGTTGTTTGTTCATTTGTGATGGTTTCTATTACACATACAAATTTTATAGGATAATTTGATATTATGTACTTTGCTGCATAATTTACAAACCTGTTATTCATCATCATCATCATCAATCTTTATTTTTACGATAACTGCAGAAATTCACGCGCGCTCATTGGCTAATTTTTATTGTCCATATGCGGACGTACACATGAATTTAAAATTCATGCGACGCGTCAGCGAGGGAGAGCCGGCAATTCGACAATTTGTTATCGTAAAAAACAAATTGATGTCAGTTTTTAATGCGTCTGTCCTGTTATTGATAATGAATTTCGTCATCACATTGTCAAAGTAGTCTGCGGATCCACTCGGCTATCGCCTCGTGGATCCACAGCTACTTTGACAATGTGATGACGAAATTCATGATCAATAACAGGACAGACGCATAAAAAACTGACGTCAATTTGTTAATTATACACGAAATCGTATCATATTACATGGTCTTCCTAGGAATTCTACATTAAAAGGCACCTTATGCGTGGTTCAAATCCACTTGCCTCCCCTCCCCCCGGCATACCGGTCTATTCCCCGTCCCCGGGCATGAAAAAAGGAGGCAATTTCCGCCCCCAGGACTCCTATCTACTATGTATGTGTACAAAAACGAGTGGCAACATTGGCAGCTGTAAAATAGCATCAACGGCCTTTTCTGTCAAGAACGCAACGGTTTAATTTGTACTAAATAAATTTACCTTCAAATCTGGGCTTTAATTTAGGAAGATTTTGTTGCTCTAGCTCTATCGGATTCCAAGAACAAATTTGTTCAAAAGCGGTGCGTCGCCATTGCTTTTGAAATGAAAAGATTTTTTTTTTGTTTTTTTTGTTTGGAAGTACCACCCCTCCCAAGCATTTTGACGCATTACCCTCGGGCCCTAGCGAAAGATAGTCGTGTCTGCAAAATATAAACTTGCTCTCAGACTTAAGTTGGGTGGCAAGCTGTCACAAAACAAGGTTCCAATGTTAGTAGGCTCGCCCAGTGCATTTCAGAGCTCGAAATATGACGAAAAATTGAAAATCACCAATCAAGAACGTAATCTTTAGGGATACACAACGAGCCAATTTCTAACAATTCGTACAGCTAGGACTACATATCAATACCACGAAGCAGCTAGCAGATGAGAATTTTTAAAACTTTTTTCTAGTTACTGACAGATTTCTCTCTGTTCCTTTTTCCCAGCAGAAATGCCTGAACTCTTTTGCTTGCTGGAAGATTTACCTTTCAAAATTTCCCAGCATGCGGACACAACCTGAACTTTCACACACTTAGCAAACTTGGTTTGAAGGCCACGTTACACTGACAATCATTAGAGATCGAAGACGAGTTGTTGGTTGGGGGCGTGGGAAGGAGGCATTCAAGGAACCAACCTGCTAGCAAGTCTACCCCTTGTACCGGTGCCTTAGGGCTAGCCGGCTTAATGGTGTGGGTCCCCTAGGCTAGGTTTTCCGGCAAGAACTCGGCTGGAAATTAGACATTTCAAGGAAAACACCCATAAGGTGCTCTTACATATTTTTTAACGAGTAAAGACAAGAGAGGAAAGGTATGAGAGTTTCAAATCCCTTATACAGGCTTTTTACTTGGCAGTCCATGGCGATATTTTACACATGGTAACCAGTTCTTCTGTGGATTTTATTGTAGTGGAAATTCCGAAACCAGGAGTGTTCTTAAAATACCTTAAGAGGGATTACCTTGGGTGTGGCATGAGACCTATATGGGGATTACTCTATCTCTCTCTCACACACACACGTCATCTATCCTCTCTTGGTAAAAATGAATTCTTGAAACAAATCGACTCCAACTCGTACTTATGAGCTCGGTTATCTGTACGCCGCGAGAATATTGCAAGTTTAAGTTTTGTGACTAGTTTTGATAAAGGTTGCATTGGATCAGACCACGGTCACCGAACAGAATTACCCATCTGCCTTCCTCGGCCAAGACTTCACGCCGCAACCAATTTTCTCCCATGCCAAAATAAGTATCAAAACCTATCAAAAATGCCTAACTTGATTTAACGTACGTTGATCACGAACGGAAATACGCAATAACTAAAGCACAGTTTCCTTAATTCCAGTCACTGTTGAAACAAATATCAGTCAGTGCACGCAAGCACATACATCGATATCGTGCCCAGTTTTTCCAGCTGGTTTAAGAAGCCGTACAGTACCATACGGTGTTAACTGGTGCCTGCTGTTGATATTACTGAAAAAAAAAAAACGCCTCAGACTTTCGAGAGTTTCATAGTGTTTCTAAACTCCCCTTGGTCTAAGTGCGAAAAAACGTTTTCTTTTTGTGCCAGGATTTATCTGATTTCAAGATTGAGTTTTTGTTTTTATGGATTCCTTCTCTTGTGAGTTCTAAAATATAATTGTTAAATTAAATTTCTGTGTAGGTTAATTTAGTTTTGCACTAATGTCATTTGGTGACTTCTCAAGACTAATAAAGTGATGCACCATATCGAGAAACTATTTTTGTCACATTTACTGAACATGCATTTACAAAGATCATGGTGTACTGAGTGTCTATTTGTAGTGATAAGCAATAATAATGTCTTATGGCAATTAGTTTCAATTTCGGGAGTGTGTTGGACAAATAATTAATTTCAGTTCACCATTAAAAGAAAAAATGCTGGGAAGTGAACCGTGCTCATCAGACAATTTTAGCAGCAAAACACTCAAGTCCAAAATTTGCATCAAAAAGGAGCTTGACTATTTCAGGTTGACAGAAAACCCAATATCACCATTCTTTCTTAAGTGCTATCTGAACGACAAGCGAAAATAAACCACACAGCGCTGTGTTCAGTTGATTCGAACTAAACATGGGGCGCTCGAAGAAAATAGATGATCTTGCTTCTCGCTTCTCTAGTCTGCGCGAAAAATGTATTAAATCCGGCGAATCCATAGGGAACATCAGATTTGAATTCTTACGTGAGGTATATAGCGTTCCGTCTACGAAGACGACGAGTAGTTGTTTCAACTGGAGCACGATTCTTTGGTTCATAATCTTGCCTGCAGTAGCGGCGTTCTGGAGCTATTCCTTTTTGGAAAATGTGTACGAACCCTGCCTTCTTGAACCCGATGTAGTGCTTTTAAACGACATAGCACGCAAACCGAGTAAATGTTCGCTTCTTTGCGAGGGCGGGAATGAAGTACCCAGAGTTTCCAATCTGTCGAAGGAGGAATTCATTGCCAAGTACGCGTACAGTGGGAGACCTGTGGTCATTACTGATGCTGCAAAGAACTGGTCAGCTGTGGGAAAGTTCAGCTTTCAGTTTTTTAAACGCCTTTACTCCAGAAACAAGGAAGCCGCGGAAGAAAACCCTGATATGGGTTGCACGTTTTTCCCTTACAAATCTGGCTTCAATTCTCTGAAGGACGCACTGAGAATGCCAAAGTCAAGAGCAGAATGGAAAGGGAAACCCTGGTATATCGGTTGGTGAGTATCTGGCTTTTTTATTAAGCAAAAAAGTAAAATGATACAGCTATAAAGTTTTTCAAACTTGTAGACAACCATAGCCTGTGTTTGCGTGGATGGCCTATATACATCACTGATATTGCAGATGGGCATTTATTTTGATCATTTCAAGTACGATCTCATTACGTGCCAACTGGACGAACGTGTATGAGCAATTCAGCGTCATGAATATAGTTCAACAGTATTGTTGTGTTATCAGTTTAAAGGATTTAATATACGAAAACAAAGGAAAATAGTCGATCAAAACAATTATGTCTTAATGGCATGAGATAAACTCTGGTCAGTGTCTTTTCAGTGTCACTGAGTAGTTTTGTTAAAATTACCAAACCTTTTAACCCTCCATGGTAAAAACACATTAAAAATCACCTCTCACGATATGACCAGTGTATCATCGTTACTCAGAGTAAACAATATCATGGGATGTCGACAGGATATTTTCGCTGTTGGGAAACACTTTGATGGCCATTGACGTCGTTGTGGAGAGATAGCCACTGAAGAGAGGTTACATGTAAAATAAGAGTTCATGTAAGGACTGTCCGCTGGGACGAAACAAAGGTGGCCATTGCCTGATTTCAAACCGTGAAGGACTTGGTGTGAGTCTGTAAATTATGGCATTAGCAACTACATGTATTGATCCACAAAGTCATAAAGTGCAGACCAAGCTTAACAAAATCCCCAAGTTTGGTGTAAATAGACCCAATAGTAAGCAAGATACAGCTATTTAAAAATGTCAAAATTTACACTGAGAAATAATGTTTGGCCATCGCGGACGCTGTCCGAACACAGCGTCCGGATTGCCATAGATTTCTTTGTTAATTTTGACGTTTCTCAGTCAAAACTAGTTTGATATCGATTAACACGACACTTAGGGATTTTGTGAATCTCGGTGTGCTATTTCTGACTATGTGGATCAATAGTTGCTAATCCCATAATTTACAGTCTCGTACCTAGTCCTTCACGGTTTCAAATTAAGCAATTAGTGGAGGTTTGACTGATGGAGGAGTGTATAGAGAATGAAACAAGGCACTGTTATAAAACGGGTTTTTCCCGATAGAGCCTAATTTTGATCAAGCCACAAGTTTATAATTAGCTAAAGGAATACCAGATGAAAGCTGTTCTGTTTTGTTGCAGGAGTAACTGCGATCCCGTTGTCCGTAATGAGTTACGTAAATACTACAACAAACCTTACTTTATACCGCTGGACGCTGAGACAGGCGATCAGGATTGGATATTCATGGGAGGGCCTGGGCCTGGTGCACCCATACACGTGAGTTACACGTGATCAAGTCAAGTCATGCCATGGTCATTCTATAACGTACTCATCAAATAACTTGTCTACTAGCTGTTGTTAATTATAAGTCTACTAGCGCTCTATCAAGAATGCCGTCCCCTTATTGCCTACGCTACTCACTATCTATTCTGTGATAGACAGCGAGTAGTTTAGCAGTGTGCTCTTGTTAACAAAATAACGGCGACTTCTTGGAGTTTTCGAATGTCTGTGAAGAGGTCACCTCTTCACAGACATTAGGTTTTAGGCTCTTCACAGACATTAGGTTTTAGACATTAGGTTTTAGGCATTCACAGTTTTAGGCTGAAATTTTGAACGACCAGTAGATTTACACTAAAACAATTAGATTATTCGCTCTCGATTTCTCTTTTTCATTCTAGTGATAGTCGACTCGGGCTGCGCCCTAGTCAACTATATAGAAATCTCGAGCTCATAATCTAATTGCTTATATTTTGAAACAAACTTTTTACATCATAATGTCTCATGTGGTAACGGGAAGTGAAAACATACTAAATTTCATTAATGTTGAACAAGTCACTTGCTTTTAGCATTCCTCAGCTGTAAGTAGCAACGCTTCAAATAATATTGAAGTGATGTTGAAACCGTTTCTCGGGACTAAAGCAAGAAGAAACATATTATCATATTCATAATACTCCATCTACCTCGCCCGCAGCCGTCCTATATAGGGGTTAATCGAGAGAGTTTAAAATTCCACCCTATCAGGAAAGGGCGGAAGTACGTAAAGCTGGTACTGGAGAGGATTCAAAATCGTTCCCAGGGTCTCTCATCTTCCCGCCCTTCTGGACCTGAGAACGAGGTTGGGAGGATTCTTGGACAGGACTGAGAAATACCAATCAATATAATCTTGAAGAAGTTTACTTAATAGAGTATCTCACATTTATAAGGAAAGAAAGTTCCGGTTCTCGATTAAAAGCGCCTAATCGTGACGTCATTCTGTTTCTCGTCTGTAGATTGACATGGTGAACCGCCCATCATGGCAGGCGCAGCTGTCAGGGCAGAAGATATGGACTCTTATCCCTCCCCCAGAGTGTGAACATGTCTGCAAGTCCATGCAAGTAACAATGAACAAAGGAGAAATAAGTAAGTTAGGGGGGAGGGACAGGGGATAGGGAGGACATGCTGGACTGTTTAAAGTGCCTCAACTTGAGTAGTATAATAAGTAGTAGATAAAATATGAGCGGGAGATCTGTATGGGCGTTTACAATGGCGAGCCGATAGGCGAGCCATTGTAAACGTTCATACAGATCTCACGCGAATATTTTATCCTACTTGGGAAATGAATACATTAAATTGAATGCAAAGTATTGTTATGGGATTCGTTCATTGGACATGCATGCCAGAATGCCATACACATCGGACGCAAATATTTTCACCTACTTGCGAAAGGAAAACAATAAATTGAATGCAAAGTATTGTTTTGTGACATGGATGCCAAAATGCTGTACGTCCCACAGGAGACAGTGCATGAGACAATAATAGAAATATTCTAAATTTTCAGTCACTGCCAAATCGCCAGTATGGCAACAGTTCGTTTTCGTCCGCCGAAAACTGAAAAGGAAGAAATTTTGTTATTGTCTGAAACCGTACCTAAAAACACCAAGTACAATATAAAATGGGCGGTGAACGTTTTTACTGCCTGGCAGAATACGAGAATGAACAAAAAAGCGCAGTTGGAAACATCTGGAGGCAACGGACTTGAGTCGACCAATGTCGAGGACTTGTCAGTCCCACTCGAGCACATGTCCGCCGACAGTTTAAACTTCTGGCTCTGCAAATTCATTTGTGAAGTTGCGAAGCAAACCGGGGAACGCTACCCTCCTAAGACGCTGTACCTACTTGTTTGCGGCATTAATCGCCATTTGGGAAACGTACAAGGAGAAAAGGCGTTTAACATAATGGAGAAAAGTGACAGGAGGTAAAACGACATTCTTTGAAGCAATATTTCATCGCATTAAATTCTATGATGAAAATATGTCCATTTTGTTATTCATTTTAATCAGTAGAGATCTGTATCAAAAGTTTATGAATACTAATTAGCTGAGCAGGAGTTTGTATCAAAAGTTAATTCTACTGTTTAATAATTCATCAACCCCAGCCTTTCCCTGCTACCTATTCAATCCCTCCCTGAGCTTTCAGACAGTTGATTTGTATTGGGGTTTACAGTTGTGTACATGTGATCTGAATATTGTGCTGGGATTGGTTTGCACGCTCATGAATAATTAATGAATTTTACAACCTGAATTTAAGTGTTATGCCATTTGTCAGAAACAGGATTGCCAGCTTCAATACTACCATCTTTACTGTGATGTTGTTATTCGTTATCAACGTTTGTTACGGAACAATATCCGAAAAAACAAATAGACTGAGATCCGAGCTTAACTAGAATATACTAGCTATGTTGGCGTTTCAAATATGATTGGAAACCACGCGCGTCATTTGGTCATTTCCTTAAAAAGCCATAAAAGATCATGTATTTCAAAATTTGAAGTGGTCAGTAAAGAGGCTCTTGGGAATTTCCATCTATAATAATAACGTACCATACACGGACAGATCAAGCAATACTGGGTTCCGATTTCTTCTCGATCTCTCAACATGGAACTCCAACATGATATCGATATTACGTTCTAAACTATCTTGTTCTAATGTTCTGTTTTAACACTTCTTTCTTTTAGTTGTAGTGGACACCAATCAGTGGTTTCACTCCACAAAAGTTGTTCCCACTGGAGAATTAAGCATCACTATTGGAGCAGAATACGACTGATATTACTCTTCTCAGTTAAAGCGTTTAATAATGTCAGTCACCATTGTTACACCAAAGAGGACCCGGCTTTATTTTGCCTACATGAGCTTCACCACCCACTCCGGTGCTCTTTATAATTCTGTAAAGACGTCATATCGTTGCTTTAACACTCTCAGACCGGACGTAAACCACTGATGCCAGATGTATATTTTTAGTGTCCGCTGTGTCAACGAGTAAAGTAAATAATAAGAATTTCTATTAGAAAATTGTCAAACTGTCGATCCCTGAAAAATTGTATTTGTTGTCGCCTGTTTGGATTTTAACCCGAAAGTACACCGAAGACCTGGAACTGGGATCATCAGCTTGCAGATCACTGGCTCCGGAACTGCGTGTATTTTTTACTCCAGACATATTCGCTTTTTAAGAACATGCACCTTAGGTAAAATGTTCGGCTGAAAAAAGTCGATCCGATTTCAATAAATCATTAAGTTACGTGCACGTATCATTCACAGAAATGACCATAAAATAAAAGTACAGTGAGTGTTTGTGTGGCTGGCAAACAGTTTTTTTTCCGGAGTCAACTCCCATGAGGGATTTTGATTGATGGATTCATTGATTTTCTATCTATCTATCTATCTATCTATCTATCTATCTATCTATCTATCTATCTATCTATCTATCTATCTATCTATCTATCTATCTATCTATTTATTTATTTATTTATTTATTCATTCATTCATTTATTATTTATTTATTTTCTTTGAGGGGGGGGGGGGGGGGTAGCCACCCACGCAGACGTTCTTAGGCTTGTCACGCGTTCAGACGTTCGTGGGGAGGAACGCGTGACAAGCCTAAGAACGTCTGCGTATGAGGTTAGATCTGGGTCAATGATCCAAGATCTGTCTGGATCATGGTGCATCAAAGGAACCGGTGAATCACTCTGGTCATGGATTCGCCGGTTCCTTTGATGCACCATGATCCAGACAGATCTTGGATCACAGATCCAAATCCGGATCACCCCAAAGGAACGCAGCCTTTCTATATATATGGTATTCATCGAGAGCATAACTATGGCTACAATAGCTCCTTGAGATCTACTCGTCCATTCACGGTGCACAAAAGAACAGCCATATGCAAGAGCCAATTAGAACCTATTATAGAAAACCCTGGTAACACACGGGGGGGGGGGGGGGGGAGGGGGGCGGAACAAGCTTTTGGTCCCTGATTGATCATTCGTAGACGGACTATACCGAGGTTTTTATAGGGCCCAGTTATATGGTCTCGGGTACTTGGTCTTGGTTATATGGTCTCTTAGGCAACTTTATCGAGCGTTTATATGTGAAAACGTGGTTCTTGCCCGGGGGGGGGGGTACTCCCAGAAAAATTGGGTGGGGGTGTGCGGCCCGTTTCCCAAAACCCTTACCCTATTTATGACCAAACTCTGCGATATTCTCTACCCTATTTATGACCTGATCAAAAATTCGAAACCCTATTTATGACCTGAACCTTACATCAAAATCCTGTTTCAGACGTGCGTTATAATTGGATCCCTAGCTCAGACCAAAGTTAAATTACCGTAAACATAATTTGTGAAGGGCTTTTGTTAATTTTATTTTGGTTTCTTAAAAACATACCCATATTGAGGCTAGAGTACAAAAACCATACCCTATTTATGACCAAAATCAGCCAAAATTGCTACCCTATTTATGACTAAAACGGCTGAAAAACCATACCCTTTGGAGGCCGCCACCATACCTATATAGGCCCATATAAGGGAGTAACCCCCCCCCCCCCCCGGGGGTTCCCTTGTAGGCCGAGGTCAACCGTTTACCCAGCATGACTATTCATAACACTTACTGAATTAATCAAATGTGGCAAAATATTCCCTTTCTTTTGGGTTTCCGCCCGCATTCAGTCACAGTGGGATTTGCCGCTGAAGTTAATTTTCACTCTTTGATACGAATTTCCTGCCACTCAATAACAAAATCTAAGCATTAGGTGACACTCGCCACGCCGAGAGTGTGTCCCGGTTAGGCGAACCAAAGCGGAAGTTCTCGTCGTTTAGTGGATAGGAGCGCCAGTAGGGTTGTCCACATTACGCCGGCATAATTGTGAGCATAATAAGTGAGGAATCAAGCATCGGAGCATTATTGCCAGCAATAATAGTAAGAAAAATTCCCGGAAATAATGTCAAAAATATCGAAAATAAATAAAAACATCGGAGTTAGGTACACTCCCGCAAATTGGGATTCCTGATTTCCTGTGGAAGAAATCATCCGTGGGCCAATAAGACTATATGGGCCTAGGACTGCCGCTTCACCATCAGGAAACGGACGTGGCCATCGTGGGCCCGACCGGGGGTCTGGGACTCATTTTTAGGGCGCGTTCCGTTTGGGATCAAATCCGGAAACCAAGAATAAATTGGAATAATGAGAAGTAAGCGTTGTGTTTTGGGAGCTATTCTCATTCCCGTGAACCCTGGATTTCCATTCTGGCTATTCTGCTCCCAGGATAGCCAGAATAAGCCGGAAATATAATCCGGAATATATTCGTATTCCGAGAATATCCCACAACGAACGCGCCCTAATTTTATAGTTCCCAATTTCCAAATGGCGGAGAGATGGCAAAGCTACTTGCGCTAGTTCGCTGCGAGGACTATATTGAAGCCTCCATCATGCTTCAGTATAACCAAAGATGATCACACGAAAGGGAATACTTACACTATATTGTTGTACTAATATAATCCGCTCCATCTAAAGCCTATTCAAGCGATCGTAATTGTAGTTTAGGTGATCCGGCCGGAAAAAAATTGCTGTGCATACTAGTGGACCTTTTTGAGCATAATAGTAAGATTTTTTGGGGCATAAAGAATTAGCATGAAGAGTGAAAATTGTGAGCATAACTGTGGACACCCTAAGCGCCAGCCCGGTGTTCGGGAGGTCATGGGTTTCGATTCCTGTCGTGGACTCAGATTTTTGCTTGGTCCCGTTCCCTGCTCGTGTCATATAGATTAATTCATCTTTCACAGGCAAGCTAAATGTTAGCTCGGCCAGGGTAGCCCGGCGGCAGGAAGGGTTGCTCTCGGGTGCCCGAGACCATATACATGGGGGGGGGGTGGGGGGGCGTCCTCCGCCTCGGCAACGCAACTCGCGCTTCGCGCTCGCCTCGCTTTCCGCCTACTGCTCGCCAGAAATAATATATTTACGCCTGTTTCTGCAGGCTAGTTCAGGTGTTGTAACGCAAGGCTACCGCCCTTCCGCCTCCCACCCTCCGCTTCGCCCAGTGTTGGCGAGAAGACATCTGGTGAACAAGGAAATCGCTGCATAATAAGTGTTGTGTATAACATGTAGTAACAGTAATGGACGAAGAAACTTACTCCATATTTTATGAATGTTTTGGCGCTATAGGCATTGTGTCACACAGGTAAAAAACACAGTTATAAAGCAACAAGGACACTCTTCTCTGGGTGGGCGACAGGCCTGGTTGCCATAATATGGCTGCTCATCGAAAAAGCGTTCGAAGAACTTGTCGTTCTTTTTTCCGATTTGCGAGAAAAGTCGCTGAGAGGAGGCGACACTCTTGAGAACGTTCGTTCGGAATTTCTTCGGCAAGTTGGAAAGGACCGTGACACAACCTCTTCAAAGTGGAGAGCGAAGCTTGAAATGGTTCTTGATTGGCATTTTTACCTGTTGTTTTGGCGATAGCTGGTACTATTTCGAGGTGATCGAGCTGCTCAAAGTGAAAGAACAACTATGCCTTGTGGATATCAACGAAATTTTCATTGAAGTAACCCGTAAGCGTACAAACTGCACGCTTTTGTGCGAAGGCTTGACCGAGATTCCTCGAGTTTCTAACTTGTCGAAACAGGAATTCGTTTCGAGGTATGCCTACAACGGACGACCGGTTGTGATTACTGACGGTGCGAAGAACTGGTCGGCTGTCGGGCGCTTCAGTGTTTACGTTTTTCAAGGAACTTTTCCGACAAGAACAAAGAAGCCTATCGTGTGAACGAAGATGAGTGCCAGTTCTTCCCCTATAGGACGGAGTTTATATCTCTGGAAGAGGCGCTTAATATGTCAAAGGAAAGGTCAAATGGAAAGCGGAGCCATGGTATTTTGGCTGGTAAGTAAAAACATCTAAAAGCGAATAATTGAAAGGAAAATAGTCGGTCGAAAGGGACTCGAATCTTACAAATATTATAAGCTTAAACGCAGCTGACATTGTGAATAGAGGTTACTTAAGTTCCCTAAGGTGACAGCGGTTGTCATGAGAATACTGATTTTTCTTGTTTTTTATTCAAAGTTTGCACTCATTAGTTACAGATCAAACGGAGATTTAAAATTCAGATTTCAAATTCGTTTGTTTTTCCCATTGATCGAGTGTGATCTATATGCACACCTGTCCTAATGAATTAGTAAAATTTGTTCAGGGCATAGAACCAGCTGTCCCATTAAATTCTCAGTGGATCTTAAAAGAGCAAATGTTAAAGAACTGCATATTTAATAAACTGAAAGAAACACTTTTCATTTTTTACTATTTTGATATGTATGAAGCAAAGAAGTTAATTTTTTTTCCAAAAAATGCCTTTAATTTGTAGCACAGGGTGAACAGAAGTTCTTAAGTAGTAGCACCCTACTCATCTTTAGAATATTTGCCATACTATTATTTATAGGAAAAACCATCTGTGTCTCCTCTGTAAGTGAAACCTTTTGCTGGGATAAAAAGGGACAATAAGGAAACGACCACTAGTCAGCACATCCAACTCCAACAATTTTTACATCCTAAATCTATTATAGATATACATCTTATAATAGGCAACAAATACTTATCTGGCAGACTTCATTTGTTTCGTAGGTCTCATATTTGCCTTGACTCAGGCAACATGTCATTGGCTGCCCACACTTAGTGTGCTGTTTTGAATTAATGCAGGCAAAGAAAATCCTTAAACCAGACTACATGCATAACTCAGTGCCATGAAAATCATTAGTTTTTTGCTGAATCAAAAAACTGTAATGATTGCGGATTCATTTATTTATTTTTAGTTTTTCTAGGTTTGAGTGACTCACTTTTTGCCCATTTTACTAAAAAAAATGATTTAGGAAATTGTTTTGAAACTTTTTATAGTGAATATTATTCAGGTTTAAATTTGCATTTTTAATTAACTTTAGGTGACAAACTCGAAAGGGATAACCATCTTTCATCTCCTTTCCACCTTTCATTTCATTTGAATTTCAATTGCGGAATAAACCGTTATGTTGATTGAAATACTTTGGAATTATCCTAGTTTCTCAAGACCCTCAAAGCAAAATTGTCAGTCTAGCACGTTTAGTTTGGCACCCCAGTTTTTCTCAAACTGTCCTGTATACCTTTTCAAACCAATTTCTGTTTCCCTTGGCGGTTTGAAAAATCAGGGGGTTTTCTACTGTAGTATATATTATTCTTTATATAGGAAATCTGGGGTTTTGCTAAAAGCAGGCCGCGGTCCAGCGGCCCACGGCCCAGGCGGCCCGGCCGGCCGAAGGCCCAGGGCCGCGGTCCGCGGCCCGCCACGGCCCGCGGCCCGCGATTGGCCAGCGGCCTGGAGGCCGGTTGCCCAGTCCTGATTTATGTCAACAGTTTTTTTTTGTCTAGCGGGTAAATCCACGCGCATCAACGATATCGGCATTCGGGCTTCAGCGTGGCAAAAATGGACGACTGGAGTTCAGTTTCAGTGCCATTTTGAAATCAATTTCAGTCCTTTGCGATCCTTTCTTTCGTTGCTTCTGCATCCGGTCGGCCGAGGGAAATTGAATGACCAACAGGATTCAGCAGGCGGGGAAAAAAACTTTCGCTTTCCTGACGTCAATGTAAGTTTACAGGGAAAGGCATTGAAGCCAGCCAACTTTTGGTCATGGAGATCGCCACCTAAACTATTCACGGGGTAACAGGGATTTAAAGTGTCAAAACCCTAAATAGTGAAAAATATGAGAAGTTGCGTCTCGATAGCTTCTATTTTGCGCCAAATTTGCAGGTCGCCGGGGTCCGACATGGACAACTCGCTAGCAGTTCGTCGAGTGTCGAATGGTAGAGTCTCCTTCACAGCCGCGTTATCAGGGTCGTCACCCAACCTCTTCTCCCCCACTAAAAGGTATGTGGGGGAGAGACTGAACATGATTATCAAAATGGCACTCGAACTGAACTCACCGTCGTCCATTTTTGCACGCGAAAACCCGATGAAGATCTCCCCGGTGCATGCGCGTGGATTTACCGCTGACAAAAAATTGTTGAAACTCAGGGGCTGGGGCCACCGGGCCTCCAGGCCGCTGGCCATCGCGGGCCGCGGGCCGTGGGCGGGCCGCGTGACCGCGGGATGCGGGGCCTTCGGGCCGCGCGGGCCGCCGGGCCGTGTGCGGGCCGTGGGCAGCGTGCCTGCTTTTAGCCAAAACGGAAAATCTGTCTCAAGCAGATTTGATTTTCCGTCAGAGTAATAATACAACACGACCAATACAATTCAATTAGTTATTTTGACACATAAAAATTAAGAAAATATGCACATTT
>JAHPZR010043796.1:0-10425 GCA_019787425.1 Platygyra sinensis
GGATGTGTATAATCAGGAAGAATTTTGTATTTAAAAATGTACATGATCAATGGAGAGAAGAACACATTTTGCCAATGTTTAAGTGGTGATCACACAAATTTAAACAATAAAATATTGAACATGTAAATTATTCCTCAATTCATGTAATCAACTATCCCAGAAGTGGTGAAGCCTTAAAGCCGACTGGCTCATAGCTGCCGGAGTTTATCTCGGTTTCTCTAGCATGAAGCGGCTAGGAATATTTCTTCTCACCCTGGATGGGATGCTTGTCCATTGCAGGTCACTCCCCCTGCAATTTGTTAGTTTTTTCAACAATTTGCCGGTACCCATTTATACTCCTAGGTGGAAGAGAGGCACTGTGAGAGTTAAGTGTCTAGCCCAAAAACACAACACAGTGGCCGAGGCCAGGGCCCCAACGCAGTGCTCTCTGGGGATGAGCGCACTTACCATGAGTCCACTGTGTGCAACCAGTTATCCCAGCTTAAGTATTAACTATACACTGAAACTATAGTGAGTTAGTGTCACTTTTGTTGTATGCAGAAGGTGCCAAGTCTTACAGTGCACGGCTTCGTGTTGTTTGTGGACCCAGCTGGAATGTGGATAAAACTGATGGCAAAGAAGGTTTTTGTTGGAACAGTTGTTGAACTCGCAAGGGATTCTTCCAGGAGGGTCTATTATAGTCTGGCGGTTTGGCAGTTTAAGCCAATTTTGAGTGCCGGTTTGCGGTTTCATTCACATTTATCTGGCGGTTTACGGTTAAGGAATTATCGTGCGGTTGCGGGAAATCATAAATTTAGCTCGCGGTTTTCGGTTTTTGCGTGTTTTTGTGGGGGTTATTCAAACAGAGTTAAGAGGCTCAGAAGACTGAGCGGTAACTTTATTTAAAGCTTCTATCTTTAACAAAGGATTGCCTTTTAGGGCTAGACCAAGTCAGTCAGGGCTTCCCTCTGTGTCCCCGGCCATGTGGGGAGGGGTGGGGAGGTAATTTAATATAAGGCCAGGCTTCAAAGCTTCGAAAGGGTCACGAAAGCACGTGGAAAGATGGCGGACGATGTGGCGAATGTCGATATCCTTATTTTACAAGCTTGGGGCACTGAGCGCCAAAGGATTTTATCTGCAAGGAAAAATTTCGCATAATCGTACTACCTGTAGGGCGGTGTCGGTTTTTAGAAGAAAACGAAAGCGGTTTGCAGTTTCAAAGGAACAAAATATGGCGGTTTACGGAATGTACAACCCCCTATAATAGACCCTCTTCCAGTGTACCAGAGAACATGGCATTGGTTCAGTGGGACACAGGACTGTGTCAACCGTGCATAGAGCAGGCCATGATGGTGCTTTTGATCTATGTGTGTTGGATAGTTCTCCTTTGGGTGAGGCCATAATTAAGATTAAACGATGTTAGTTGTTGCAGCTGAGGTAGTTTTTGTTCTTGTTTATGGTGTTATTGTTTGTGGTGGAAGAGGGACAATTATGACATTGTAAAGCTTATGATGGCCGTACTAAATATTCCAAAACAATTTAGTTTCAGTTGTTGCGTTTTTCATTTGGTTACATTTTTGTCTATAGCTGTTGCAGCCTCACTAGCTTAGTCATGTTGGTAAGCAAACATTTGATGAAATAATGACATGTTACCTTAAATCCTGCATTAACTGCTGCAGAAGTAGGATCAATAATGTGTAATGTACATGTATTAAGTGTGTATATGAATAGTGATATTCATAGAAAGATGCCAAATGTTGAGCTCAGATATACTGTCGCAAGTACACTGTACCTCTGTTCAGTTTGTAAGCAAGAACAGTGGTAACAGTATTAGCGTATTTTCTAGTAAATAATGCATTACATAACAAAGTAGCATCGGTTGTAAGTTTATTCCATACAGCTTTTATTAATAAAACTGTATTTTTAGTTTGTCAAGTCAAGGGTTGAATGTAAAGAATGTTGGTATAATGTCAGCATTTGAAGGAGGTTAAATTTGAAAACAACACCAGGATGTTCACAACAGTCTAATTAAGTTCACTGCGCTTCATAGCCCATAATGTTTGCAAAATAATGTACTGGAAACCTATTGAAAACGTCTGCACACAGTGAAGATTACAGTAACTCAGAGGACTTTAATTTGAAGTCTTTGAAATGAAGAGTGAAGCCTAATCTCTCAAGTTATGATCTTGATTTGTTGCTGTTAGGATACCGGGGGATGGGGACTCCCATATAAAAATACTGGGGTACTCGTCGGGGTTTTAAAAGAGGTTTAAGTATCTCTTAGGGTGTTCAGCCCCAAAAAGTCCACAGCAGAAGCTTTTGTGGTACCTTCTAGGGTACTGAGCCGAAAAAATATGACAGGAGTTATTATTTTAGAAATCAACTGACTTTAAAGTGGTACTTCTTAAAGTATCAGCCACCCTTCAGGACCGTCCGCGCGTGAATCGCAGTATCGCTATCATTTTTCTTATAAACCCCAACAAACCACACATTGTCTGAAAGCTTAATAGCCCAGATTGTGGCTCATTCCTTTAAAAATCTCAAAATCGTAAGAGAGAGCGTAATTGAGACGTTTTTTGCGAAAGCATGTCTGTGTAATACACTCGCACTGATTCGGTCCGCATTTTTGATTTACGGTCCGTACAGACCGTAAAAGCAGTTACGAAACATGAACAGCTTTCATACGGTCCGCACGTTTCGTTCGCCAGGCTTGCAACTAATTAAGGACAGGGCACCCTGAGCGTTAGCGGTCCGCACGTTTCGTTCAGTTCGCCATACAGAACAGTAACGAGGCATTAAAGAGTGTACAGGAGCCGAAAGGAAAAGAAGATATACATGTGTGCCTCGTTCTAAAAGAATGCTCAGTGGGAACCCCACTAAGGCCCGTCTTATGTTTAGTTCGGCGAGTCCGTATGTTTTGTTAGATTCGTCATGTACACTGTAACAATGTTAAGTCCGTCCATACGTTTCGTTCAGTTCACCCTACAGAACAGTAACTAGACCTTAAAAAGTGTACGATAGCCGAAAGGAAAAGGAGATATACATATATAGTCCTCGTTCTAAAGGAAGGCGGCAGCGTGAACGCCAGAAAGCTAGTCCGTATCGTTTGTTCGGCGCGTCCTTATGTTGTGTTTGGCGAGTTCGTATGTTTCGTTCCGCGAGTTCGTATGTTTTGTCCGGGAAGTCCACGTATGTTTTGTTTATGTTGTGTTCGGCGAGTCCATGTGTTTTGTGTTTTTGTGTTTTTCGAGTGCTAGCCCTTCGTCGGAGCGAATCCGACGAAGGGCTAGCGCTCGAAACGTCAGCTTTCGAATCTCTTTACGATGGCCAATTCACATTATCAACTTAGTTGATAAAACCAAATTATCCTGTAATACTCCCACCGACGCAGCACCATAGTTTCTTTAGAAACTTACACCCTTTACTTATATTGGACAACCCTCGCTGAGACTGAGCGGAAGAGAACAATAAACATTGCATTTGCTTCTTGACATGTTCTACTAAAAAACCGTGTCTCAGATTTTTTGATTTTTGACACCTGCATTTGTTCTTTTGTGACTCCAGGATAAAGTCAGAGGGGACAAATCATCAGCACTTCTTTCGAAAAAATGAGACTATTCGAAAACGAAAAAAGAAACAAAAATCGCCGACATGGTTTTCAAGGAAAGCTATCTGACAATAAGCTGGCCAAATTTCAGCTAAATCGGTTCAGGGGCTGCCGACTTGAAGTTAAAAACGTACGCTTAACTTTCCGAAATTTTCGTTCCGAGAAAACAAAATATATTGTTTGCGGCGTCTTACCCACAATGGGACTATAACACCTAATCGTCCATGTTAATGTTTATCAGAGAGGGATCACCTTACATTAACCGTCAATGTACGTTTGACAGATGATATGTAGCAGACCAAATCTTTACGCAGGACGTGGCGGGAATACACTGTATTTTCCGGTCGGATACAAATCAGTGTTATCAGAGGTTAGTTAATTCAAAATTATCGTTCTCAAGAGTTCTTGTTTATTGGTGATGCGCATTTCCCTTTCGTAAACGGTCGATGCCATTTTCGCAACACTTAGAAATTTTTTCTAACTGTAAACGAATTTTTCTCTACTAAATTAAAGAAAAAAGGAAATTTGCAAGTAACCACTTAGTATCGAACCCGGAACCTCTGTCTCCTGACATCCCTCTTATACCAGGTTGATCCGTCAAATCTCCCCAAATTTAATTATAAAACGTGACATTCTTAAACATTAATAATAGAGTTGCCCCAAATATCAAATAAGAGCTAACCGCAAGCAAACCAGTGTGAATATGAACAATTAAGGCATTTGGTGAGTGCATTTTACTCCATCAACAAATTATACCAGTTTCTACCTTGTCCAGGCCGAAACTAAAGCAGATATGGCATCTTTCATTTTGAAAGGCTTGGTTACCAATGATGGCATCGACCGTTTAAAAATGGCATCGACCGATAACGAAAGGGAAATCAGCATCGGTGATAGACCAAGAAAACTAAAAACCTTTGAGGCTGCCGCGTGACCGCCACCGTTAGCTCGAAAGCCAAGAACCGATGCACGATTTATCAGTCCTCCGATTTATCGCAAAAGCCTTGCTTTTTCTGTCGCTGGAAATGCAAGATTAGTTTCGTTCTGGCACTGAAACATCCAAGTGGAACCAACTCCATTTTTACTTCATAAATTTTCCACAAGTTCAACGCTTCCTTGACAAAAGCAACAAGTCACCGATTCTTTGATCTTCTCCTGCAGTCTTTCACCGGCTACGATAGCGTGAGTAGTATGGGGCGCACCACAGTTTCCTTTTTTTGCTGTGGTATCGCTGTGGAATAAATTAACTTGATTTTAAATTGCTGTGGAATACATTAAGGGGAGTGATGTCATAAGTTATTGTCTCGTATTCGTAAATAAATTGCTGTGGAATACATTATTATGTTCTGGTCATTACGCACTGCTGTGGTTTCTCATTAACTGATTTATCCAGACTAACTGTTAACTGTCCGTGATTTGGAAACGTTGACAAGCGCAAATTTTTGAAAGCGTTCTCCAATTTTCGAAACCGGGCTCTTTTAACCCCGATTGGTTCATGAAAATACCTGTTAATTTTTTATCTGAACTCTCAGCTTTGCTGATGAGAGAGAGAATTAATTCTTAGCTAACTGCTCGAGTTTTCCGCTCCGTTAGTCACGCAGTGCTTCTTACTTTTAACCCCCGATTTGCATACTGACAAACTCGAACGGAGAACCCCATGGGACAGCTGTCATTGAAATGACAACAATAGAGTTCAGAGCGCTAATGAATTGTCAACACGCGACAATAAATATTTTTGAACAGCACCTTTCTTGATTATTACTTGTTAATAGCGATATGATTCAAATACACAGAGATTTGAAACGAATAAAAATACATTTATTGACAACGAAAGCTCCAACAACTACGAAATATACATCTCAGTCATTATAAAAATCTACGATTGCGAATTAAATTGATTTCTATTTGGTCTATGAACCTAATAGACAACACAAAACAACTGTTAAATATTCAAGACCGAGAAAATGAACAAGTGCTTTTCAAAGACGTTTATCGCAATCCATTTTAACTCAGTGTTTACAACTCTCTGAGCTCTAACTTGTCAAGTACTACAGTTCTATGACGAATAAATTCAGTTTTCACTGGGAACTTGCGGGGTTTTTTTATTTATTATTAACTTTCTCCTTTTTTCGCGTATTTGTAAGGAAGCGTTGAACTTGTGGAAAATTTATGAAGTAAAAATGGAGTTGGTTCCACTTGGATGTTTCAGTGCCAGAACGAAACTAATCTTGCATTTCCAGCGACAGAAAAAGCAAGGCTTTTGCGATAAATCGGAGGACTGATAAATCGTGCATCGGTTCTTGGCTTTCGAGCTAACGGTGGCGGTCACGCGGCAGCCTCAAAGGTTTTTAGTTTTCTTGGTCTATCACCGATGCTGATTTCCCTTTCGTTATCGGTCGATGCCATTTTTAAACGGTCGATGCCATCATTGGTAACCAAGCCTTTCAAAATGAAAGATGCCATATCTGCTTTAGTTTCGGCCTGGACAAGGTAGAAACTGGTATAATTTGTTGATGGAGTAAAATGCACTCACCAAATGCCTTAATTGTTCATATTCACACTGGTTTGCTTGCGGTTAGCTCTTATTTGATATTTGGGGCAACTCTATTATTAATGTTTAAGAATGTCACGTTTTATAATTAAATTTGGGGAGATTTGACGGATCAACCTGGTATAAGAGGGATGTCAGGAGACAGAGGTTCCGGGTTCGATACTAAGTGGTTACTTGCAAATTTCCTTTTTTCTTTAATTTAGTAGAGAAAAATTCGTTTACAGTTAGAAAAAATTTCTAAGTGTTGCGAAAATGGCATCGACCGTTTACGAAAGGGAAATGCGCATCACCAATAAACAAGAACTCTTGAGAACGATAATTTTGAATTAACTAACCTCTGATAACACTGATTTGTATCCGACCGGAAAATACAGTGTATTCCCGCCACGTCCTGCGTAAAGATTTGGTCTGCTACATATCATCTGTCAAACGTACATTGACGGTTAATGTAAGGTGATCCCTCTCTGATAAACATTAACATGGACGATTAGGTGTTATAGTCCCATTGTGGGTAAGACGCCGCAAACAATATATTTTGTTTTCTCGGAACGAAAATTTCGGAAAGTTAAGCGTACGTTTTTAACTTCAAGTCGGCAGCCCCTGAACCGATTTAGCTGAAATTTGGCCAGCTTATTGTCAGATAGCTTTCCTTGAAAACCATGTCGGCGATTTTTGTTTCTTTTTTCGTTTTCGAATAGTCTCATTTTTTCGAAAGAAGTGCTGATGATTTGTCCCCTCTGACTTTATCCTGGAGTCACAAAAGAACAAATGCAGGTGTCAAAAATCAAAAAATCTGAGACACGGTTTTTTAGTAGAACATGTCAAGAAGCAAATGCAATGTTTATTGTTCTCTTCCGCTCAGTCTCAGCGAGGGTTGTCCAATATAAGTAAAGGGTGTAAGTTTCTAAAGAAACTATGGTGCTGCGTCGGTGGGAGTATTACAGGATAATTTGGTTTTATCAACTAAGTTGATAATGTGAATTGGCCATCGTAAAGAGATTCGAAAGCTGACGTTTCGAGCGCTAGCCCTTCGTCGGATTCGCTCCGACGAAGGGCTAGCACTCGAAAAACACAAAAACACAAAACACATGGACTCGCCGAACACAACATAAACAAAACATACGTGGACTTCCCGGACAAAACATACGAACTCGCGGAACGAAACATACGAACTCGCCAAACACAACATAAGGACGCGCCGAACAAACGATACGGACTAGCTTTCTGGCGTTCACGCTGCCGCCTTCCTTTAGAACGAGGACTATATATGTATATCTCCTTTTCCTTTCGGCTATCGTACACTTTTTAAGGTCTAGTTACTGTTCTGTAGGGTGAACTGAACGAAACGTATGGACGGACTTAACATTGTTACAGTGTACATGACGAATCTAACAAAACATACGGACTCGCCGAACTAAACATAAGACGGGCCTTAGTGGGGTTCCCACTGAGCATTCTTTTAGAACGAGGCACACATGTATATCTTCTTTTCCTTTCGGCTCCTGTACACTCTTTAATGCCTCGTTACTGTTCTGTATGGCGAACTGAACGAAACGTGCGGACCGCTAACGCTCAGGGTGCCCTGTCCTTAATTAGTTGCAAGCCTGGCGAACGAAACGTGCGGACCGTATGAAAGCTGTTCATGTTTCGTAACTGCTTTTACGGTCTGTACGGACCGTAAATCAAAAATGCGGACCGAATCAGTGCGAGTGTATTACACAGACATGCTTTCGCAAAAAACGTCTCAATTACGCTCTCTCTTACGATTTTGAGATTTTTAAAGGAATGAGCCACAATCTGGGCTATTAAGCTTTCAGACAATGTGTGGTTTGTTGGGGTTTATAAGAAAAATGATAGCGATACTGCGATTCACGCGCGGACGGTCCTGAAGGGTGGCTGATACTTTAAGAAGTACCACTTTAAAGTCAGTTGATTTCTAAAATAATAACTCCTGTCATATTTTTTCGGCTCAGTACCCTAGAAGGTACCACAAAAGCTTCTGCTGTGGACTTTTTGGGGCTGAACACCCTAAGAGATACTTAAACCTCTTTTAAAACCCCGACGAGTACCCCAGTATTTTTATATGGGAGTCCCCATCCCCCGGTATCCTAACAGCAACAAATCAAGATCATAACTTGAGAGATTAGGCTTCACTCTTCATTTCAAAGACTTCAAATTAAAGTCCTCTGAGTTACTGTAATCTTCACTGTGTGCAGACGTTTTCAATAGGTTTCCAGTACATTATTTTGCAAACATTATGGGCTATGAAGCGCAGTGAACTTAATTAGACTGTTGTGAACATCCTGGTGTTGTTTTCAAATTTAACCTCCTTCAAATGCTGACATTATACCAACATTCTTTACATTCAACCCTTGACTTGACAAACTAAAAATACAGTTTTATTAATAAAAGCTGTATGGAATAAACTTACAACCGATGCTACTTTGTTATGTAATGCATTATTTACTAGAAAATACGCTAATACTGTTACCACTGTTCTTGCTTACAAACTGAACAGAGGTACAGTGTACTTGCGACAGTATATCTGAGCTCAACATTTGGCATCTTTCTATGAATATCACTATTCATATACACACTTAATACATGTACATTACACATTATTGATCCTACTTCTGCAGCAGTTAATGCAGGATTTAAGGTAACATGTCATTATTTCATCAAATGTTTGCTTACCAACATGACTAAGCTAGTGAGGCTGCAACAGCTATAGACAAAAATGTAACCAAATGAAAAACGCAACAACTGAAACTAAATTGTTTTGGAATATTTAGTACGGCCATCATAAGCTTTACAATGTCATAATTGTCCCTCTTCCACCACAAACAATAACACCATAAACAAGAACAAAAACTACCTCAGCTGCAACAACTAACATCGTTTAATCTTAATTATGGCCTCACCCAAAGGAGAACTATCCAACACACATAGATCAAAAGCACCATCATGGCCTGCTCTATGCACGGTTGACACAGTCCTGTGTCCCACTGAACCAATGCCATGTTCTCTGGTACACTGGAAGAGGGTCTATTATAGGGGGTTGTACATTCCGTAAACCGCCATATTTTGTTCCTTTGAAACTGCAAACCGCTTTCGTTTTCTTCTAAAAACCGACACCGCCCTACAGGTAGTACGATTATGCGAAATTTTTCCTTGCAGATAAAATCCTTTGGCGCTCAGTGCCCCAAGCTTGTAAAATAAGGATATCGACATTCGCCACATCGTCCGCCATCTTTCCACGTGCTTTCGTGACCCTTTCGAAGCTTTGAAGCCTGGCCTTATATTAAATTACCTCCCCACCCCTCCCCACATGGCCGGGGACACAGAGGGAAGCCCTGACTGACTTGGTCTAGCCCTAAAAGGCAATCCTTTGTTAAAGATAGAAGCTTTAAATAAAGTTACCGCTCAGTCTTCTGAGCCTCTTAACTCTGTTTGAATAACCCCCACAAAAACACGCAAAAACCGAAAACCGCGAGCTAAATTTATGATTTCCCGCAACCGCACGATAATTCCTTAACCGTAAACCGCCAGATAAATGTGAATGAAACCGCAAACCGGCACTCAAAATTGGCTTAAACTGCCAAACCGCCAGACTATAATAGACCCTCCTGGAAGAATCCCTTGCGAGTTCAACAACTGTTCCAACAAAAACCTTCTTTGCCATCAGTTTTATCCACATTCCAGCTGGGTCCACAAACAACACGAAGCCGTGCACTGTAAGACTTGGCACCTTCTGCATACAACAAAAGTGACACTAACTCACTATAGTTTCAGTGTATAGTTAATACTTAAGCTGGGATAACTGGTTGCACACAGTGGACTCATGGTAAGTGCGCTCATCCCCAGAGAGCACTGCGTTGGGGCCCTGGCCTCGGCCACTGTGTTGTGTTTTTGGGCTAGACACTTAACTCTCACAGTGCCTCTCTTCCACCTAGGAGTATAAATGGGTACCGGCAAATTGTTGAAAAAACTAACAAATTGCAGGGGGAGTGACCTGCAATGGACAAGCATCCCATCCAGGGTGAGAAGAAATATTCCTAGCCGCTTCATGCTAGAGAAACCGAGATAAACTCCGGCAGCTATGAGCCAGTCGGCTTTAAGGCTTCACCACTTCTGGGATAGTTGATTACATGAATTGAGGAATAATTTACATGTTCAATATTTTATTGTTTAAATTTGTGTGATCACCACTTAAACATTGGCAAAATGTGTTCTTCTCTCCATTGATCATGTACATTTTTAAATACAAAATTCTTCCTGATTATACACATCC
>JAHPZR010043801.1:0-5000 GCA_019787425.1 Platygyra sinensis
TACCCTATGGCTTACCTTGCACGATAATTTTTTATCAGTTTTTGCTGCGCTGGACGTTTTTGGGAAATTGCCCCCCCCCCCCTCAACCTCAAAAGAAATGATAATCCTTCCCTAAAATTTGATCGACAAGAATACTCACAATGCCACTTCCGCTTTCAGGCCTACAAGTCGGACTTGTTTGGAGCTCGTTACGTCTGGATTTTGATTGGTACATACACTCACGAGTGGTGGTCGGTCCCAGATCCCACTCTACGCTGCACTAAAGAAGAAATGAAGAAGGCTGTTGCGTACACTTTCATATTCAACAATCAAATCTTCGTTAGTGAAGACAAGCCGAAAGAAGCGCAAAACAAAACCCTTTCGGGACTGGTGAGTATCTGCGCATTGCTTAAAAGAAAAACAAAAGGCTCGTCGCAAATGTTAGAACAGACCCTCAGTTACCGATGTCATGCTTTTCTGTTTTTTTTTTTCATTCAAACTACACCGCTCGATTTCTCGTGCCAAATTACTAAGTATGTGAAGTTTC
Organism: Platygyra sinensis; assembly: GCA_019787425.1. Taxonomy (NCBI): domain Eukaryota; kingdom Metazoa; phylum Cnidaria; class Anthozoa; order Scleractinia; family Merulinidae; genus Platygyra; species Platygyra sinensis. The sequence continues at coordinate 527 of JAHPZR010043801.1, forward strand.
ATTAGAATCTGTTGCGAACTCAGAACAATATGGGACCAATTTTTACAAAGAAATGATCGAGTTTGCAACGTATTCTTATGAACCTTCGTGGTTTCAATTAATTTGGCACGATAAATTGAACCATGAAGGTGATTCGTTGTTCATTGGAAAAATACGAAAAATTGTTGATATTGTGTGACATCTGTAAAAAATTCCATTCCCTTATTTTGGGTCTCTCTGCAGACAACCAGGCAATTTTACAAACAATATAAAGAAGCGTTACAGAGGCGAAACTTATCATCTGCACCCAACATCACAGCGTACACATATGATGCCTTGTGGACAGTAGCTGCCTCCCTGAACAAGTCCATTCCTTCGCTGGAAGCTATGGGACTCAAATTACAAGACTTTTATCAGAATAAAACAGCAATGACAAGGTTGTTTGTTCAGACAATTCAAGATATTCATTTCCTTGGGGTTACGGTAAGTAAATGATTTGATTTTTGTTCCAGATTTGTTTAGTTTTGTTGTTCAGTTGTCAAAGATGTTGTTACAATGAAAAGCGACAAGAGTAAAAACAGATGCTCCTGATCCTTGACAAAGTTTTTTTTATTATTAAATGTTGTGAGCCGGGTTAGAAACAAGAAAGAGAGTGAAGCCGGGTCCCCATTTGCGACCCTAGCATAAACATAAACTTAAAGAAGCTTATGCGTTCTTTTCTGACCAGGCTTTATGGAGAATTCATCTCTCGCTCTTGTCTGGTGCCAACTGCTATGCGCTTCCATCAAATCATAGGTGCATTCATCAAGTTTTAAACTCTTTAGGATTTCCCGAGAATACACAAAAGTTTCTGCTCGTCTGACATGCAAATCTCGGGTGCTCTGAATTTTTTCACGACGCTATAGTGAGAGGAAATGGGAGCTGAAAAAACTCTCCTTAACTGACTGCCTGACTGTTTGATTGTTTTTGACAAGTTTTTAAGTTCCCCCAAGTTTCCAGTTAAATGGATACTTTCTCCTCTGTAGGGAGAAGTGGCGTTCTTTTCTGATGGCGATCGATATGATGGCATGGTAGAAATCCTTCAACAACATCCAGGTACATATTCCATCTTTAGACATAATCTTCGGCTAGGGACATGTAAGACCTGTAATTCTTCAATGGTGGGAATCTTGTAATATCTAAGAATTGAAGTGACATAGAGTATGCTAATTTCGTCATGCTGTTCATGTGAAAAATCTTTTAGAAGTACTTGTAAATGAACTTGATTGGTTGTTAGTGATGAGAAACCCTCTCCAGTATTTCTGTATGCCCTGGGTCCTCAGTTTGTCATGTGGTTTCTTAAGGATAGTTTGTTGCTAAAATCTTGTAACGCGCTTTCCTGGTAAATAGTAGGGAGCTTAAGCACGCACGTTTTTGAGACGCGGACGGTAACCGGAAGTGAGCTGTTTTCACTTTTAACTTACCCGCACACAACCACATTCACATTGGTAAGTATCTTTTCTCCATTAAAAATAAGTAGTATAAAAATCTTGGAGACAATACTTTCCTACCGCGCTAAATGTTCTCCTCCGGTTGCCGTCCGCGTCTCAAAAACACGCGTGCTTAAGCTCCCTAGTATTTTACGCGGTAACGCACAGCTCTGCTTTTCAGTAAATTTTTACTGGCAGAAGTTGAATTTCACACTCGAGGAAGATTTTCCGCTCTCTATCAAGTCCCCTTCCTCAAAAGGCTTAAAAGGATTTCACTAGATAGGATGTTCTTTAGAACAAACAAAGTCTTGCAAATCGCTGTCAATAATTTTTTCTGTCCACAGATGGACATGCAGTGCCTGTTGGTTACTACGACGCACGGGTGAGAAAATTGCGGCTTGTTGGAGAGGGAAATTTATGGCCAGGTAGCACCGAAAAATCATTTTATCTTCTTTCCCCTTCATCCAGCTCACCTTCAGTAAACGTGACGTCTGATTTAGGCCCTGTCCACATAACGCCGGGGAAATTTGAAACGCAACAATCATCGCTCATTTTGGGTTCGTGTTTGAGGAAAACTTGGGCAGAGAAATCACGTGATTATTGTGATGTCATCGCCTTCGAAACCTTTCGTTTTCAAAATGTTTTCTGTCCACACTAAAACGCGGAGACGATGTTTTCAAATTTGTCCTCCGGTTTGGGGAACGTTTTCGGAAAGCTCCGTTTTCGTGACGGCCGGGATAAGCGTGGAAGGTTTGCTTACAGTACAAGGAAAGCTGTGTTTTCAAATTTCTCAAGCGTGTGGACGGGGCCTTAGAGCCTACGGGTTCACAGGCTATCTTTTTGTCGCACTGGGCAGTATCAGTTTTTTTTATTCAAGCACTTTTTGCTATTTTATTTACAGATGGTAAGATTCCTCTCGACAAAACCATCACCGTAACAAAGTTTATCCAGATGCCTGTGTGGCTGATAATATTAACAAGTCTACTCAGTTTCCTGGGGATTGCTCTAGCGCTCTTTTTTCTGGGATTTAATTTGCGTTATAGGAAGAAGAGGTTAGTTCTTAAAGCCATTAAATTAACTTTCATGCTTTGATACCATGGTGTTTGTGATTATTAATCATTCGCGAAGTGAAAACAAAGAAAATCCGAGACCGTCTTCATCACCATAGATTTTTAGTTCACAATTTAATTGCCAAAATGATTGGGTCGTATGATGCAACTCTCTTCTCAGTGTTCGGAAATATGTAGTTAAAAATGGCTTCTCGTGTTGATACATAACATGAAACTTTGGATATTTTCAGTTATTAAAAGGGTGAACTCTAATGTACAATAAGCAATTTCAGTAAAGAAATAAACGGTAATGGACAGAAGGTTCAACACATGAAAAAGAGAACGGAAGATAGGGAGAGTGAGAAAAGCATGTTGGGAAGATACAGGAGAGCATGAAGGGTAAGACGTGATCACCGTTAGAAACAATCTTCTTGCATTCTATCACGAATGCTATACTCTTATTGGCTAAACTAACCACGATCTATTTAACAAATAGATTCCATGTTGCCGTGCGTCTGTTTAGAAATAGATCACAGATGACGTCAAAATGTGGTAAGAACAAAAAAGTGGCACACGAGGTGTAGCCGAGTGTGTCACAAAGAATTGTGATTGGTCGAGGAAAATCACGCCACTGTCAAACCTGACTCGAGAAGCGCGCCTCGCGAAATGAAACTTCAAGTTATAGCGAAAGCAGAATTGAACTGCGAAACTTAAAAATCTTGAAGAAACTGCTGAAAAAATCAAGTCAGTTTTTGTCTTCAGAGCAGCCCTGTGAGCCGAAAAGCTTGGACATTGCCTTGAAAATTGCACGAGTTGAAAAAATACCCTCGGAAAACTTATGGTTGCGGTCAACCTAGAGGCCATTTGATTCGAGTTTTGAATGACAGAAGCGTAAATGACGGTGGAGATTTTTGTCTTCTGTGGTTGGTGATTCTCAAATCAGTTTGATATGGTGTCGGAGACACATTTTAGCTGCAATACTGTCGCCCGACTGCCGACTGAGACTGCTCGAAAATTTTTTCTGGATCATTTTCTAAAAGAAACGGCTTCTGGCTTCTCGAACCTGTTCAATGTCTCAGACTTTTTTGTACCTTATCTTTTGCCCAGTCACGTAAAATATTATCCTAATTCTCACTGAGAATTAAAATAACTTTCCGCCATTTTACTGAAAACACTGCAGAGGGAAAAACTTTAGAACGATGACGTCAATCGTGCATCTGTCCTTTAATAGATCATAGCCGAGAACCAATCAAAATGCAAGAATAACTTGGGTTATTATATAATCTGTTGTAGCTAACAAGTAGCAAAGCTGTGTGCAGCAGCAGCTTCCTGGCGTTTTTTTAAGTGTCTGTGAAGAGAATTTAGATAAAAGCAATTAGATTATTTATTTTTCATTTGTATGCGTGATAGGAATCTCGAGTTCATACTGAGCTTAATTGTTACATAAAGGCCTTGATCCATAAGGAAACCCCCTCCATAAATTTTCCAGTTGTGGAGGATTTAATGTCTTACTCTTCATGCTCTCTTGTAAAATGTTGATACCGTTCATTGTGATTTCAATTTTTTTGCCGACACGTTTAGCTTTGCTGACGACATTTAATCACCCGCAGATATATAAAGCTGTCAAGTCCAAACCTCAATAATGTAATTCTTCTCGGCGGGATCATGATGTACTGCACTGTATTTATGTACGGCTTGGATGGTCGGCTCTCCCCACTCAGCTACAATTACGTTTGCAGGGTAAGTATTGTAGAAAAGAAAACTAATTTCAAATCTACATTAAAACCTTACTTCTCTATAATTCTTTAAAAAAATTTAAAGAATCATCTCAAACTGTTTGAAATTTCGTTCCACGAGGCTTGAGATTATTTGAACTCCCAAAACGTGATGATTTATCAGCGTCAAAACGTATGCAAAACGTACCATTCCTCCCTTACACCACGCCGCCCCTCAGAGCGTTATCCGCTTGAACAGGTA
>JAHPZR010043802.1:0-28942 GCA_019787425.1 Platygyra sinensis
AAAACATCTAGCAAGGGATTTCTACTATCAAGGTAGTGTTTGTATTGTCCACCAAAAAATGTCACGCACAACCTAAAGGTGAAAAAAAACATGCCCAATCCCAGTCCAAAAATAATAATGATAATGATAACAATAATAATTAAAACAATAATAACAATAATGATAATAGCGAAAAAAAATCATACATAAATTTCGCATGAAATTTGGAATATGACGAAGACGCCATGAGAAGCAGGTCGATTGCATGATGAGTCTATAGAATGGTACATGATGGGTGTGAATAAAAATCATGAACTAAACTGGAAGTAGATTATTACGTGAAGTTTTGATGGTCCCGAAAATAAACTTGTGTCGCCAAAGACTATTCACCAGTCGCTCGTCTTAAAGTTATCATGCCTTGGTTAAGTTTCTAGTTACTTTACATGAAGTACCTGACAGAAGACATGTCTCGCCTTGGCTTCATAAAATGTTCCAACAATGATTCTTGCGTCATTCCGCTGATAAAAAGATCAAAAATAGAAACCTTTTATTGATCTAATGTAAAAGAAAACATCTGCCAAGGGATTCTTCGTGAATATGTTGGATTCCTTGACGAAACGGAAAATGCACAGGACTTTCGAGGAAGAGGCCTGGGCTGCAGTCAGTTTACTTGGGCCGTTGTTTTGGTGGCGTAAGACACTTAACTCTCACCGGTGTCTCTCCTCTGAAGGTGAATAAATGATGGCAGGTGAATAGTCTCATGACAAGCAAAGATACCAAGCAATATCGAGATAGGATGGAGGGTAAAGAGTTGATCTCCCATATACGCCTTTATATTCTCAGGGCCCTAACTTTCTCAAGGGCATTGTTATCACACGCGCGCGTTGCGTAGCTGTTTTCGGGCGTGGAGGATGAAAATACTTGTAAACCTCTTGAACTGTCACTGTCACAGGATTGGCCATTTCTAGGCTCTCCTATGATTTCTGTAGCCTGGAACGATCTAAAATAACTTTTTAGGATTGATCTTGAGAATGTCTGTGTGGGAGTCTCTTACCTTCATCCTGACCTGGCATAACTTATAGTGTCTTAAAGCGATAGAAACTTGAGTCAATATTGCTTTTTTGTGGGGGGGGGGAGACTTAGCTTTCCTACGTAATGTAATTTATTATTAATCAAACACACATCCAACTTACCACAAGTGTTTTCATGTCCAGATCAATGTGTTGTCCGGTAATTTCTTCTGACTGAAGAACTGTTCGATTTATTTCTTTCAGTTCCCTTATGACTTGACTATTGGACTGAGAAGCCTTCCAAAAAAGCACAGTGACTCTTTTAAATGTGTGTACATCTTACCACATGCAAGAAAGACAGGAGTTTTGTTCGTGCATAACAGTTAGGGCCGCTTGGGTGGTCTGCGCAAATCTCAAATCTTAAGACAAAAGACATTCTTTCTCCAATCTCAACTTGGTTTGTTATTATATGAAACATTTTATGTTATGGGATAACAAACAACACTGCCACATCTACGCAAAGCTCAAGAGAAATCTACTCTGTGGAAAAATTCTGGAGGTAAAATGATAAGATCGGTTGAAGATGACATGAGCAATTCTCGGTTTTCATGTGACGTAATCATATTCCAAAATTAAAAATTACCTTTCCTTCTGAGGTTTCAGATGGAAGACCCTATAGGACCTTGACGTTTCACAACGTTTTAGCTCGACAGGGTTCTTCCTTTTGTAACAGAGCACGTTTGAATTTCCAAGCTCTTGCGTTGGGTGACACGAAAGTGGCGGCCCAAGAGTTATTGCTTTAGTTTTTGTTAACTAAACAGTGCTTGCTCTAGAAGAATCCTTTATTTCAATGTATGGGACCTCTAGAGCAATAATGTTTCGTTTCAACACTACAGCAAAACTCAATGACAGATGTTTCTGTTACTTTACGGCCGCCATATTTGTGCCCCTCAGAAGGGCACAAACATGGCGTCTCCATACAAAGCTCTATAAATTTGGGTGACACACTTCTGCAAATAACGCGAGAATGAAAAACAGCAAAGACCTGATTTTTGGCCATGTTGTTATTATATCAATAATCTATCGTATCCCAGATTCTTGACTTTATTTATTGAACTGTTGCGATTTTTAGTTTTGATCACATGACTGGTGAAAACCGAGAATTGGGCAACACCAGGAGCCATAATCAGGGACGGAGACCGTAAGCGCGCGCCATTTCAAGTATTGGGGTTGGCGCCATGATATGGGACAATTTTTCTATTTTTAGAACAAATTGCGCCATCGCCTGAGGCACACGAGCGTACATTGCTGCGAGGATTTTCGCGGATGTCGCGCAGGGGAAATGGCGTCCGAAATCGTTTATGCTTTTAATTTGGCCCACAACTCAACGCCTTTATGGGTGTTGGAATTTTTCTTAAGTATTTCCGCCGTAAGTTGCTCCAGTTTGAGTCAAGACAGTGCCGAATTTAGGTATGTCCCGCTTGATATCGCTGACCAAGTTGAGTTCCGCTGCTCCTTTTACAAGAACTTCACATTACTCCACTCAACTTTTTTAATAACACAGAAAAAAAACTAGTTGGATATGTTTGGATATGGCAGCGTTAAGGCCCAATAAGTGACAATAGGTTTATGTCCGTAGATGCTGCTTAGTTTTGTTCGTGTAAAAATCCAATAAATTTTCTGTTGTCGATGAATGAAAGCGCCCGCCGATGCGTGTTTTGCACAGCTAGTAAAACATGACAAATTGGACTTCGTACTTTGGTGTGAAAACGTACATCAAACTCATATAATATCTCTAGTTTCTAAATATGTTTAAGGTTGACTAATGTTTGAGAACATATTAAAAGCTTAGCTGAAAATATGTGAATACAGCAGAAATAATCAGAAAAGTTACGATGACGCTTTTAATCAACTCAAATAAAGATTTCGATTGAATCAAAACTCCCTGTCTATTTTTTTTTTTTTGCAGCGTTAAGTTTCACTATGACACTATGAGAAAGAAACACACATGATGTTAGTAGCCTTTTGGTGAACGTTGGTAAAATTTGTTGCAGTATCTCAGCACAAAAGACAACAAAACAAATCTTTTTCCCGATTTGTTCACAATCTGAAAACACCGACTCGGACTTGAAAGTGAACGCGCTGCACTATGCAAATGAACTACTCGTACGCGCCAAGACTTGCCTTCAAAAACTTTTGCAAACTCGCCAAACGAGCAGAAACAACAAGAAACTATCAAGCACAGGTTTTGGTTATGATAAAGCATTGTTTGGCAAACTCACAAATTAACTCGATACCGGAGTAAACAGTTTTCTTACAGAACTTTTCTCTACAAAACAAACACAAAAGTTTACGGGAATAACTAGCCGGCGACGGATTTTATTCATTTACAGCGCGAAATTAAAGAAATTTTCGACCCTGAAAAACACACCTTTTCCATTAAATCAGAGCATAAAAGTCCATAGAAGAGCCCTGGTTCTTCTCTGCCTTATTCCCTGTCATCGCTGTGAAAAATCGGAAGGAGAATCTCGCGACTCTCACCATTTCATCACACAACGTGACAACATCCACGCGAGAGCCCAAGACACGTGCGTGGATCAGCGCGGATATATGACGTCAGGATGGCGCAATTTGTTCTAAAAATAGAAAAATTGTCCCATATCATGGGTCCGCGCGCATCCCAAGACTTACGGTCTCCGTCCCTGATTATGGCTCCTGGCAACACATAACATGTAAGGGAGACCACCAGAATTAGAGATTTGGATCTACACTAAGAAGGGAAACTAACGAATTTTCTTTGTAACTAACCAGATCACTGCTTGTCTTTTCAAACATGGTGGCAATCCGTTCCCAGCCAAAATTTTTTATCCACGCGACTCGAGCCAGGTTTCGCGCAGACTCTGAAGGCAAGGCGCGGAACAGCGTTGGGAATTTCTTGCGGTTTGATAGCGCCAGCGATCTCGAAGCATAGGATATCTGCAGTGATAGTTAAGTGAAAGTTTAGATTTCGTACGGCATACTACACCACCAACCGACTGAATGAATGTCTGACTGACTGACTGACTGACTGACTGACTGACGGATGGACGGACGGACGGACGGACGGACGGACTGACTGACTGACTGACTGACTCACGGACGGACGAAAACAGACCTGTGCTAAGTTCCGGTATGCTGACATCTCGGCTAAAATTTCTGTGACATCGGAACAAGCGGCTCCCAACACCATTAAACTGTCTGGTTGTTCCGACAACAAGTCCATGAACATGTTGGCAGTATAAGCTGGATCACACTGTGGAGACATTCAACATGTATATGACAGATTTTTTTTATTTGCTCGATATAATGTCTACAATGTACTGATAAGTATTGCAAAAAAATATTCGAAAGCGATTTTTCTTCCCCGTGTTTTGATGTACCAAAAACGTGAAATTTCACTTCCAGTGGCGTGCAAAACTGCGAAACCAAAAACAGGAGACTGAATGATTGTGACGTCATTTCAGGACATTTAGTTTCGCGGAAAATAGATTTCTCAGCCATTTTCTTATTGCGCATGAGCAAAGAAACTGCGCCCAGAAATGGCACAAAAGTGAGTTGGTTATAAGAATATAAGAAGACGTTCTAATTTACTGCGTTCAAACGAACGTAAATTATTTACCACTTTTAAAATACGAAGTATTGGATGGATGGATCGCATGCGGACCCTAAAGTATATACAGAAAGAACCGACCGATCACGACTTCGCAATAAGCGTCCTCCGACACCTAACAACAGAAAATGCAGTGAGGAATAAAATACCAGTAGAAAATATATTAAACTGCCACTTATAAGCCAATATATCTTCCTAAGGGGTTTTTGGATTGGCATATAATCGGAGCAGCTTATTTCTGGGGGGCTTAAGGTGGCCGAACACAGTTTTCAAGTGCCTATGCCTAATTCACCATAAATTTTAAACTATTTATGCTTTGGCGCCCATTTTTTGCAAGAGTCAAGGTTAACCACAGAAATATTATTCTCGCATTTTGACTAGGGTGTGTGCTGTTGCCATGGCAACGGGGCTGGTTAAAAACAAGGCTTAAGTAATGGTTTTTGTTTATTTAAAAAAGATCCAGTCGTTAGATTGTTTTCATATTTTGCACACTAAGAAATGACATTAAATCCCTTCTGTCAACATGGTTCTAATAAAATTTTGACATAGTTGATTTTCGGAATTCGCCGTTAATCGTTTTCTGTATTATTAAAAATTCCCTATGTCAAAATTCAGATTTTTTTGATAGATCATTCACGTGGTCTCTGATCTATTTTTCTGCCAAATTTCTTGAAATTCTAACGACTGGATCGCTAGAAATTGGCATGTTTCTGCTAAAGCAATCGGTCTCAATTTTTCGAGCAACTGCGCATGCGTTGCATTTAAGGTCATTCCATTGAAATAGAACCTACACTGAGATTTTTATCAAACTTTGCCAATTGATTGTTTATATTATAGAAACTTAAATTTTGAAATAAAAATGAGGGGTCTCCATGTTCGTTTAGGAGCAGCAGCACCTTGTCTATTCCATATAAATCCTTATAATAGCCATGATTATAGTCAAGATTGCTTTGCTAAATTCACGTTTCTGACGATTGTTTTTTCCTCAACACTGAGAATTGGCCCATATTTATGTTACAAACAGAAATTTACTATTCAATTTAAAACAACTAAAAAAAAATGATAGGTCACCGTAGTCGTTTTCGAGAAAATGACGATTTACCTCTTTGGTGAGGTCCAGCCGTAAAGAAAAAGCCGCCATTTTCTAATGCACGCGCGCTAATCACGCGTAAAATTATGCGCAGTAGGGATGCGCAATGCAATACTGGGGAATGACCTTAACTGGGTTCTTTCGGTAACAAGCAAAAGCTGAAAATTGCTGGGTTCTTTGCATCGTTACCTTTTCTAACATATCTCTGTAATAAAAGACTAAAGCCATCAATACACTGCGTTCAATTATAGAGAAAAACAACACAGATAGTGCGGGTGTTGAGTAAATAAAATGATCGCTCTACTGACGGCATGTTTGTTTTTTGAAATCCTTGTGCACGTGCTAAATATTGCATCAGCAAAAGCACGCGCGAATAAAAATAAAATAAAAAGCCCGTTTCGAAATGACCTACAGCAATTAATGCTGATCGAAATTAGTTTTTCATTAAGCTTTAAAACATCATAAGAAATTGAATTTTAAACCCGAGGGGGACCAATAAGCGGGAAAGGTTTATCGGCGGCAGTTTATTAGCCACAGCTTATGTCAATCTCAGGCAACATGTGTGAAATAGAAAAGTCGACTTCCAGATGACGTGCGACCCTCAGAACGTTTGTACTTGAAGGAGCTCGGTCACGATAGTTTGAGTTATTTTGTTGACGTACAAAATTACCTTTCAATTGAAGGAAACCTGAGAATATTACAAGCAGCAGTGAAAGGGAAAGTTATAGCTACAATGGTAGAGGGAATTAACCCTATAACTAAGAAGGCTTAAACAGCTGTCCATGGCTGCTAGGTGTCCATGGCTGCTAGGTTGGTAGTTATAGGATTAATTTCCTCTACCATTAACGCTATTGTGCGCTTTCTGGGGCTATAACTTTCCCTTTCACTCTGCTTGTGCATTTTTAGCCACATCCTACAAGAGTACCAAAAACTAGTAGTTTACTAAGACAGAAAAACACCAAAGAGATAATAATAAACCATAAAGAAACAAGGATGGTTAAGGATGCAGAAGATTAACACGGATTACAAACAACGAACTTTAAAATTTTAGGCTGAACTTTTTAAGATGCGCGAACCATGACGTAGCTCTTTAATGCTCCCTAACGTAACATTAAAAAATTGTGTCATGAATGAAAGATCACCGTCGTTGTTAATAAAAATAATCGTCTCGTGTAACATCATCTATAGTCAAACAGTAATTGTTTAAGAATTTATCCTTTTGGCTAGCTCTTTTTTTCACTCCGGGTTTAAAGTCCCTCCAACACCTACCTTTGAATCCTTCACAATCATCCTTAGCTCGTAATCTCGCAATATATCAGACTTGTTCACGTGATCTAGTGCCAGTTCAGCCGCGGCCAGAAGTGCCTGTCCTGGTACCGAGGCTTTATTTGGACTCAAAGGAAAGAAGCCACCAATGAAAACAGGAGTTCGCTGAGAGGGACTGGTTAATCTCACTACCACAAGTAGGATGATCAGGGAAGACAGTAGATTCATCTGTTCACTTCCGAAGGAAGAAATCTTCCTCGCTCTAATCTCTTATTTCTTGTGGAATAACGATCACAGATGAAAGGTTGTGCTGCCTGTTTAGTTGGAGAAAAAAATGCATCAGCAAAAATAAATCACGTTATTCCAGAAGTAACCGATCATGAGAAAAGTTCAGACAAGAGAGCCAGACTTTTGACCAAGGTTTTATTTTCTCCCTACAGCAGGAATACAGCGTCAAAGAAAAAGGATAAGAGAATATGAAAAAGTCATCAAGGATGGAATTTGGACTTGATTTAGTAGGTAGTAAGCGGCCGAGTGAAAAAGTTTCTAGCTCTTTCCATCACTTCTGCTTTGATCGATCAATAGTAGCACACTTTGTCATATGATCCTGCAATAATGATATCACTCAAGTGCCCAGTCATTGGTAAACAAATTATAGTCATCTTTTTATATGCCAGGTTGCCATAGCAACAGTACAACCTGTTAAAAACGCCTTTAGGTTTAGTCATATCGCCTATGCATCTGGTTTAGTTCTGAATGCTTCAATCTTAAAGACGAGCTCGGTGACCCCCATTTGATAAGCATGATCAGATACAGCGTTTTGTAAAATCGTATACCAGCACTAGAAAGAATACCTTTACTTTAGTAACCCTGCAAAGTTTTAGCGTTTCAGGTGTAATATCAGCTGAGAAAATAAAAGTTAAAAATTGAAAAATTTACAGAGGTTTGTATGACTGGCGGTATAATGTCCTACATTACCTCAGCTGATATTACACCTGAAATGCTGAAACTTTGCAAGGTTACTTAAGTAAAGGTATTCTTTCTAGTGCTAGTATGCGTTTTTAATTTTAGCTAATTTTAACTTATTCGAATTTTCGGCCTCTATTTACGAGAAGGGTCTATTAACTTGACATGTCTCTGGACGTGCCCCAACATGTAAAATGAAACTTGTGCATGTGAAAAAACCGGAATGACTTTTAAATCTAATGACAATAACCCTAATAAAACGTTTTTCATGTCCGGAAATTGGCCGACGCTCTGTAAAGCATTCAAAATTTGTGTTAGTTACGTAGTAGTTGAAAACGTTGCAGTTAAATTGATACCAATGGAAGTAACCTATACAGGCTTACATTGCAATTGTTGTCAGTCTTAATTATTTTCTTTTTTTTTATTTTAGCCTAATTTTATTTCAGTGATTTCTTAACCGGATTTTAAAGAACGTCAACCGTCTCACTTTGGTAAACCATTGAAAAGTTGAGAAAATCGACACATGTTTCATGTTGCAAATCGCTTTATATCTCTGCCAAGCTGAATAGACCAAAAGAAAGCTTTAATTGCTAAACAAATCATATTCAAAATCTTTCAAAAGAAAAATTATTGTGCAGCTGAGGTAACTATTAACCCAGCGATAGATTTTCGGAGTCGACTTTTTCAACGTTTTATTAAGTTTCGTCATCACTTTCGCTTCAGATTAATTTCTCAAAATCGAGAGCGCAAAGGTTCGCTTTCGTTAAAACATGAATATCAATTGAGAACTGTTCAAAAGAAAACGGCCATTGAAAAAAAAAACAGATTTGTAAAAGTCTTCAGCTCTCTCGCGGCCATGCTTTATCAACTGTTTTTAAAGGTAACATTTACCCTTTCTGAACGCGAGTACTGATTTGATGTACGATATATACGATCCATTTTTCAGTTTCCAGGGTCGAATGTCCTCGATGGCTAGCCACATTATGGGAAAGCAGCATAAAAATGATATTAGAAATCTTTGAAAGATTTTTTCAGTGATTTTCAATATTTTTCCTCGCACAGCAATATCTAATGGTTTCATATCGAACATGTTTGATCGCCGCCCAAACAAACAAAATGTGTTACAATGGTTCAAGGTGCCCAAATAGCAGAATTTCTGAAGGCCAAACGATGTTTGATCGTGTTGTATCGCCAAACATTCCTCGTTTGGACAGGAGGGCTTAAAACGTTTTTTTTTTTTTCGCTTGGATTGCCTTTTCGCCTATCATGATTAGTTCGTACAAAAACAACACCGCCTTTACCAAACTATCCGGCCGAATAAAAAACACTTTTTTCGACTGATTAAGGTGCTTTTCACTCGAGTTTTTGTTCATCATTTTAGTTTATACCATACAGCATTTTAGTTTATACCATACAGAATTTATTCACTTTTCTGGCAAATTGACCAAATTGAAAAACATTACAGCTATAGATTTTAGACCGCTGTGCTAATAAGGATAATTCTTGGTCACGGTAACCGTCGTGGTTGGTATCTGTTAAGCTGGAGGCAAAAAATAACATTACCCTTCTCCATTTCAAAAAAAAATCATTAAAAAAAATTAAAAGAAAGTTGACTTAATCTTACCTGGTTTGAGGCCTCATCAAACTCATGGAACCGCTATGGACAGAAACAAGACGGCATGTGAGGAAACTTCATAGGGACTAAACACAAATGGTTTAGCCAATGAGAAATCATCTACCATACGGACAACTTTGTTCATATTTGTTTCGTCTTTCTGGACCAATTAACTTCGCTCAGAGACACTACAAGCCCAGAAAAACAACATTGTTTTGATCGTAGTCTACCAATCATAGATGAAGTTGTTGTAATCTTGTTTACAGTAAATTACACTGCAATTGAACCTAATTAGGGCGTGTCGTTGAAAAACAACATGGTGTTACAGCGAGCATTGCTGTAAATGATCTTAAGGAAATTTTAAACTACCAGTAAAAAAAACGTTTAGAAAGTTCCTGATGTTTTGAGGTCAGAATGAAAAACAAATCAACAATACCTCGGGGGAATTCGGATGGCAAAGATGTTAGCAAAATGGTCAATAGCGAATTGAACGTGTCGGCGAAGTCACCTATTGATGTGTACAAGGAAACGGAATTGGCTTCTGAAACAAAGAGTTATTGTGTTTCATTGCCTGAGAATGTGAACAATAAAAAACAGTGTTTGCAAACTCGTATCTTCGTTCTCCTAAAATATATTTCTCTCGGAGAAAAGCGCACTAGGTATGGGATATTCGCTTTTAATTGAAACTGCGAACGAAAATCGCCTTATTATATGATACTGTCAGAAAAATATCTCAATCGAATTATTTCAGTTTCAAGTCGGATCTCGATGGTATTTTGAAAGTAAACTGATGGCCGAGCAAAATTTTCCTTTTACTCTTTAAAAACATAAACCACAAAACAGTATGCCTTTGAAAGATCTTCAACCTGACACATTCATTCTTTCAACCTTACTTACCTTATTGAGTTTTTTAAAATCTTTATCTTATGAGTGGCATATTCGTCAATTTAACCTTGCTCTAACTTAAACCAGTTTCACATCAATCTTGGAACATAAATTGACCAAAGCTGACAGAATTTTAAATATTACAAACCCGATCGCAAACTCAGTATTTTTAGTGTTTTGTTCCAGTTTCTATGCATAATTTACATCATAATGACTTTCACGACGCGATATGCATATTCGCGAACCAAAGTAATATAATTTCTGTCTTAAGCAAACGATTTTTCTCATTGTTTAGAGACATCGATATGAATGCCTCGAAAACGTCTCTATAGACCACCTGCTGCCAGATAAAATCTTCAAATGAATACAGGTTTATCAGTCGAGATAGTTGCCAAACTGACGGCTTTCGTATTACAATGTAAATTAGCCATGTGGTGTGTGCTTTCGAGGCAACGAGAGACAGTTTTCAGAAAATCGTCCCGCCGTGATACTGTATCAAAACGACATTTGAGTGTAGTTTTACAGAGCTATGTAACTCTGTCATCGCTAGTTGCTTGGGATATTTTGCAAAGCGTTAAAACAATTCGTTCGCGTTAATTCTTTTATAATGTTATGAATATCAATGATCTTCGCAGTGTGTTTGCAATTTGGTCAATTGCTTTTAGCGTGAAACAAATTCAGAAAATTGTTTAAATTGCTAACACACTGAGAAAATAATTTCATTCATTTTAAATTTTAACCTAGGAATATATAAATATTCATTTCAGTCACGATGTTGTAAAGAGAAAACATCTATGAAATTGTGACGATAAACTGCTCCAAAACATACTCATTTCTGGGTCGTTTTAGTTAGTAATCAAACTAAAATAACGGATGAAAAAGTATGAAGTAAACTTTCCAGTTAAAACTTTTATTTTAAGATTTCAACGCGTTCCGCTCTTTTAGTGACTTCAATTCTGATCTAATGCAAGAACTTGTACGGAAAATTTAAACTGAAAATGGGAATGTAAATTATTTAAAACGCTGCTTGGTTTTATTTCCAGTCCGGCTTTGCACCCTTCCTGTCGACAAGATTCAGTCGAGATTTGAGAAATTGTACACTATTTGCATTGCAGCGTATAAAACAAACGAGAGTGGCAAGTTCAAATTGTAATATCTAGTTGAAAATGCATTGATTTAGTTTCAAATAGAAAAAAAAACATTAATAGTTTGACTCACCAGCTTGAAAAAGTATATGCAATCCGTATTTGCGAAATTAGCTAACAATTGAGATTCCGATTATTCGCTTTTCAAATTCATATTCCATGCGAATATAAATCTAAAAAGCCGGATAAGACTAATGCCTTGCTGACCTCTTTGCTCTGTAAAGCTGATCAATTTTAGTCCTCTCCGATCTCCAACGATTACGCAATCATTCCTCTGTACTGGTCACGTGCTACAACTCTGCCGGACAACTATCACGTCACGCGATCTCACGCGATAACGTTAGGCCTTGTCAACCTCGTTCCCAGGGTCTCTCATCTTACCGCCCCTTGTCCACTCTGAGCCGGAGAAATTTAAAAACGAAATCACCGTCCATTTTGGATTTGTGTTTGAGGGAACCTCGGCCAGGGAAATCACGTGATTATCATGATGCCATAGTTTTCATTCAAAAGGTTTTCCGTCCACTCCAAACCCGATTAGCCGGAGTTTTCAAATAGGCCTTATCACGGTTTCCGGCGCCATCTTGACGGGTAGTCAAGGCGGTCAGAAATTACAGTGTTTGTATGGGAATTCGATGGCAAATAACTTTTTTCCAAAATTGAATTTTACGCAATTTATGAATGGCAACATTAAAATACTAAGAAGAAGATTGTATCCACCAAGTTTGAAGAATGTAGGTTGGATAGAAGACGCTCAGTTAATTTTCTAATTTAACTTTTCATGCATTTGTCTGTAATTTTTTTTTCCCGCGCCGCCCCTTCTACCCTACCAAATTTACAGACAAATGTATGGAAAATTAGAAAAATTAATTGAGCGCGTTCTAGCCGAGCTACGTCCTTCAAACTTGGTGAATACAATCTTCTGCTCAGTGTTTTCATCGGATTCCCATACAAACACTGTCATTTCTGGCCGCTTTGCCTACCCGTCAAGATGGCGCCGAAAACCGTGATAAGGCCCATTACTGCGGTTTGGACGTTCGAGAGCGTTTTCGAAAAGTTCCTTTTACGTGACGGATTAAGAGTGTAGAAGGTAGGCCTAACAGCAGAACTAAAGCTGAATTTTTAATTTCACCGGCGTAGTGCGGAAAGGAACTCAGCATCACGTGTGTTTTATGAGTGGTATTTAACCAAGCTTAATTTTCTTTAAAATATGACATTCGTTCAAAGATATCGGTTGATCCGCGGCAACCTTCGGGAGACTGTAAACAATTGTCGGATGAGGTTTTTGTGATATTCGGAATAATTAAGGTCTCGGTAAGTGTTATCAGCCTCAGCCTTCGGCTTACCGAGACCTTAATTATTCCGGATATCACAAAAAGCGAATCTAATAATTGTGTTGTTTATACACATCGTTTTAAAGAAAATAACGAAAAACGCATTATGTTGAAGAAGCGAATGAACAAGCCATGTTCTCACTTCTCTGTGCGCACCGTTGCCTCGCCACCCGTGAGCTTTTGGAAATCGTGCGA
The DNA here is from genome assembly GCA_019787425.1 of Platygyra sinensis. Lineage (NCBI taxonomy): Eukaryota > Metazoa > Cnidaria > Anthozoa > Scleractinia > Merulinidae > Platygyra > Platygyra sinensis. The sequence goes on from JAHPZR010043802.1 coordinate 13,132, forward strand.
TGTTTGCACAGTAATCTGTAGGTTGCACTGTTTCCCAGAATTAACTGTAGGTTTTTAGCCAATGAGGAGACAGATGGTGACTACAACGAATAATAATCGGGAATATTTGTTGACCATAACGAAGGAAAAGCTGCGGAAGCCATTGCCTTTCCAAACCTTTCGGTGAACTCGGAAAATCTTCGCAAATGTTCGGGATTTGTTAGGTCTTCGAGTAATCTTTGGGAATCTTGGATAAATTTTACCAGTTTTGCTCCGTATCTTATAAATGTACTAATTATAATATCACTGTGTCAAATTTGTTTGTCGTGAGACTAGCCAAGATTGAATACTTCACTTCGGTAGAATCTAGATCTTACAAATTTTAGAAATTCGGATGTTTTCGTAGACGTTGCTATTTCTCGACATGATGGGATTTCTAAAGGTGCGAGTGATCTAAAAAATAACTTCCGAGGTTGCTGAAGAATCGTTCTTTTTTTCTATATTACACTGAATTTAATCCAGTTTTCACTACGATTATGAATCAGTTTTAATGAAGGAGCTTAGTAAATTATCCTAGAGAATTGAACTTTATGCTTACCAAGAACAAAGACCTTTTGGACCAAATCCAGATTCTCGAGGTTGTTAGGTAAGTTTATGCTCAAAATTCTTGTTCGTGCCAACTTGCTTTGTCGGTAGAATTGCTTTTCCTTTGTCGAAACGCGAGTTTATGTTCAAGACATACACATACAGTTTTATAAATTGTTATCGTATCTACCAATTAAATGCTAATAACTTAATAACTTCTTTCATATTGCCGACAAATTTATCTAGATTCGAATTAGAAAGTAACAAATGTTCATTGCTTAATTTAATATTCTGCAAAACGAATTGAATCATGCAATAACAACTTGACCGTCTGTCAATAGTGATCTTATTCCCGAACTTTGTTTGTCAGCCGCATTTGAAATTTTAACGTCAATTTCGACTTCTTTCAACATTAAGGGCAGCTTGCTTCCCTTTGACGATATAAAGTTGTCTTTTCCTGACAAAGAAAGCTCTTCGCCACACGCTTCAGTTCATACAGCCAGTGACATCAGAACAGGATCAAGACATGTTTTCTCCTTGTTGACTACCATATACCATTTTATATCAGTTCTGAGAATTTGGCATTACATCAAGACAATGTTTTGTAGTTGATGGTTTTCTTTATTCTCATAGCCAGTCTGCTTAACAGTGCATTAACATTCAAAGAGAAATTACCCTTTGATCACTGGTGGAAATAAATTAAAAGATGTCGGCCCAAACGTATTTTTTTAGAGTGTATTTAAGAAATAGAAAACATGTACCGTGTTTGTATCGAGTTATACAAACACGAGTGGAAGTTTGGGAGAACGAGAAATGCTGTGGGAACACGAGCCGCAGGCGAGTGTTTCCACAGCTTTTTCGAGTTCTCCCAAACTTTCACGAGTGTTTGTATAACTCGATAGAAACACGATGTACATGTTATCTATTTCTTTTAGAAAACACCACGACGAGAAAAAGGAAAACAACTTGTTAACTTTGATTATCGAAATGTAAATTCTCTTTGCTCGCGCCATCACTACGTCAACAAGCGCGCGCTAGTTCTGTGTCTCCATCGAGTTATACAAACACGATTTTCAACCAATCAGCGCGCGTGCTTTCTTAGGACTGTTTTCTAAACTTATATATTGCAGCGTTAATTCTCACGAGGCACAAGAATCAAACATGATATGCTGATTGATCCGTGAAGTTCCACATGTTTAACAGACACTTCTCACAAGGCGACTGCTCTAAGATCAAAGGTGACGTGTGAACTCTTCCGTCGCTTGTATTCAACCCAGCCTTAGCTGTTTATCGAATTTCAAAAGCCCTTCTTTAAACATTCAACGCAAGAAAAGGTGCCGAAGATAAAAGAAAATCTTTCTCTCCACCTTAATTATGCATTTTAGACAAAGACGACACCACAAGAAAACTAACGTTGGTGTACCCCATTTGGAACACCTGGATCAGCCATTATTATCAGGATAATAGATACAGCTGAGATGAAAAAACATAATTAAACATGTTCCATTCTAAATATATCTGACGCAAGTTTTATACTGAGCTGGAGAAATAACTATTCAGAAAACTTTTATTCTTGCGATTTTTCTTCTCATTTGTTTCCTCTACAGCTTAAAAAATCGTCATTGCAAAGACAAAGACTGGACTTTTACAGACAAACTTTTGAGACATGAATCTAAACTAATGTCACTCTTGTACTGTAAAGCCTTTATTTGAACACATTAATTCAAATCTTGCGAAACACTCTTAATTTATTCTGGATGGATGTTTTTGTGTCTAGCAGAAAGGAAATTGAGAAATTAACTTAAGATTTTAGTTTAAAATGTTTAGGGTTGTTACCTACCCGAGATACCAAAACAGAAGGTCTTCTTCTCTCTCAAAGGCGCTAGGAACAACGCAGTTCAAGCTGAAATGATTGTCCTGCGACACAGAAAGGACCAATATGAATGGTCGAGGTTAATACTCATTGTATTGAATACGAAAATGCAAACAAAAATGCAATATGTACCTCGCATAGCGACAAAACAAAGTTGTAACCTTCCGGTTAATATGGAAAAAGAATGAGATAAATATCATATCTGAGGGTAAATTCATTAAAGAAATTAAAACTTTTCAGGAATTGCCCCATGTTGACTCCGAATGACCAACAAAGGAAGGAAAAGAAAAGTGCCATACTGAGTTGGTTTAGTGCACTCAAAACGAGGATAATGATTGAATTCGTAAGGCTTTCTTAATTAATTGGAAATCAACACTGGTGAAATTTGCTATTTTGAAACAGTTGTTACTCCTGTGAAATATGGAAACACTATCAAGACAGAAGGTTGGGCGCAATGAATGGAGCAATCAAATGCAACCGTTGTGCATGCTTTTTCGAGAGATCACCCTCGCCAAATTTAAACGAAGGCCACTAGGACAGTAGGACTATTTCGAGTTTTATTAAAAATATGATCGTATTAAGATGATCTTAGAAATTTTTACTCTACCCTCAGGACGTTCCGGTGGTACAAGTGTAAACAGGTAGATTGAAATTTTACATATAACATTAACCGCATTGAAGATTTACGCTAACACAACAGTAATTACATTTGCACTCACCTCATTTCTTCCTGTCGTCCACGGAAAATGCGTCGTAGACGGATTTCATCAAAGAAGTACAAACACGACACCGGTAAATTCCCCGCGACAAGAGCACTAAAGTTACAACCCTCTTCTAGCATCGCCTTCACGAATATGCAAAACAAAATATTCAATCGTTTTTCCGTTATTTTTCTAAATAAAGTAATTTAAGTTTTGACAGATAATTTGCGGCTGGGGATTTAAATCCGCCCGAAAAGAACCTTGTCGGTGCAAACAATGAAAACAGGAATATTATTTATGTTGTTTTAGCTGTTCTTTTTGTTTCATGCAGTAATGACCGACTCTACGCGAATCTTTCAAATGGTTGACAGCCCTACATAATAGGTGTGAGGATTTTCTATTAGTATAAAAACTCCATAAAATGTCCTCAAAAATCTACATCACAAAGAAAAAACCTTCAGCTTGAGTGCTTTCCAAAGCACTACGTTTTGAGTATTCTTATATTGTAATCAGTTTTGCCAAGCAGATCTCTTCATGTATGTCACACGTACTGGTCAAAAAAACGTACGATTCTGAATATGAAAGTGTTAATAAAACAATATATAGTTAAGTAATTAAGCCGTTATAATTTGCAAAACCATCTCAAGATGGCCTCAGGATTCAGATTGACTTTCAAAGTAGAATTTCACTGCTTAGTGTTGAGAGGATTTTTGCATTTCAACCCCTGCAGGTGTCAGAAAGATGCAAACAGCATTTAATTATGTCTGTAACGCTCGCCCGCTCCCAAACGAATAGAGGAAAATCTAGTCTCCTTTGTACTCTCTGTATTTTCCGTCTTTTACACTTAACACACGCATTTATATATAACTTTGTGACGCCGCGTAATATCCAAAAGACCAGTCCCTTCGTTATTGCGGTGTCTTTGAAAACCGTGAACACAGGAATTATCGACGTCACGTGTACCAGTAAGCTAGCGAATAAGGCTGAAATAACTATTTTGTCGGCACGAGATGCAACAAGGGCCTGGGTTCCAAGCCGGGGCATCATGGGTAGAAATGTAGGGGTATATAAGACCGGGTATAACACTTGATTGTCATCTAGGCTTCAGAACAAACCGCGTTCTTTTCGTTTCGTTTTGTTTAATTTTAATTTTTTTTTCCTTGTTTAGTTATATCTTTTTCAGGTACTATGCATCCAGTCTGGTAGGATCGGCTGTTCTAATTTCATTTTTGTAAAGCCTTCCTTCGTAGGATGGGCTTCAAATCATTTGGGGCTTGAGCCTTGATTCCTACCTGGATTTCCTGCACATTTTTTTCCCCACAGGGTTTTTTTGTGGCAGGTTTTTTCTGGCCTCCGTTCAAACCGCATTTGCTTTGTTAGCGGTTGCTCAGCTCAACTAGGTTTTTGTTCGTTTTCTTCTTTTTTTGTTCTTTAGGTTTATATTGTGCTTATTATTGTGCATTGTGCTTAGGAGTTGTTGATCCCTAATTGGCACAAAGCTTGAGAGCTGATATGAGGATGTAGGCCAAGATGGCCTGTTTATGTTATAGTTTGATGTAATGTCTGAGTTGATGATCCCCAGTCTAACTGGCAGTGTAACTGGCTCAAAGCTTGAGAGCTCATATGGGGATGTAGGCCAAGATGGCCTGTTTATGTTATACTTTGATGTAATGTCTGAGTTGAAGATCCCCAGCCTAACTGGCAGTGTAACTGGCTCAAAGCTTGAGAGCTGATATGGGGATATAGGCCAAGATTGACTGTTTATATTATAGTCTGATGTTATGTCGGAATTGATGTTACCTAGCTTAGCCTAACTGGCACAAAGTTCTAATGAGAACTTTTGGGGGGAAGTAGACCAAGATGACATGTTTATCTTACAGTGGAATGCAATGTCGGAGCTGTTCTCTAGCCTAACTGGTATCAAGACTGCTGAGTGCTTATCCGGAGAAAAGGCCAAGTATTTTGTGTATTCAGTAATAAGAGTGTTGTAGCTAACCAGCCTTACTGGCACTAGCAAATGACTTATAAGTGTGGAGATTGCTTTATCTTTGCTAGCTTGTCTAGGTTAAGTCATGATGTTATGTCGGAGTTGATGTTCTCCAGCCTAACTGGCAGCCTAACTGGCAGCCTAACTGTCATAAAGCTTGAGAGCTGATATGGGGATGTAGGCCAAGATGGCTTGTTTATATTATAGTTTAATGAAATGTCGGAGTTGTTGTGGCCCAGCCTAACTGGCACAAAGACTGTAACGAGAGCTCTTTTAGAGAAGTAGACCAGGATGGCATGTTTATCGTAAAGTCAAATGCAGTGTCGGAGCTAATGTCCTACAGCCTAACTGGTACCAAGACTGTCGAGTGCTTATCTGTAGAAATAGGTCAAATATTTGGTTTATTCAGTAATAAGAGTGTTGTAGCTCACCAGCCCTATTGGCACTAGCAAATGACTTGTAAGTGCGGAGATTGCTTTATCCTTGCTTGCTTTTCTAGGTTAAGTCATGTAAATTGTAAATTGTTTGCGTTATACAGTGTTCGGGTTGGTTCTCGCCAAGCCGTCCCCAAATAAACTTATTTGGTTCAGCGATGCTGTGTTGTTATTTGTTGTGGAGTGGAGACAAAATAGGGGGTTGTCTCTTTTTCTACTCTCGGCACTTTGTGCCTCGTACGGAAAGCTTCGCTTTCCAGAACAGCGCCGTAGCTAGTAACAGGCCAACCGAGGCACTTGCCTCGGTCATTTCTTTGGCTTTTGTTGTTTATAGTACCTAATACCTAGGAAGAGAACTCAACCATGGACTGATTGCCTCAGTCATAAGTTATTCATAGACATTGCCTCAGTCAATTTTTTTTTCTGGCTACGGCCCTGGAGAATCGTCGCCCTTCGGGAGCCGACCATTTAAGCGGATAGGATTTACACCGACGCGATTTGAAGTAACAACAGATCGATTCGCGCTACAATTGTACGGTGAATTTAACTAGAAATACGGTCAAATAGGACTCCTCTGCTCCCTGTGGTCAACTTTGTGCTTTTTTCCAGTTTGAAAACGAAGCTATGGCAATCGTTTGTTCAACTTACTTGAAAATCAACAACACAAGAGCACAATTCATTTTCACGTGTTCATTTTTGCACCAGGGTAATGGGAAACAAAAATAACGGCATAGAGTGGTCGCAAAGCAATTCAGGCCTACACTGAAACAGCCGTTTCCCTTATAAAGTCGTTCACAGTTTTTCCTCATCAGCGAAACATCAAATAGGCGATTTCTCAGTTGCCTCTAGCTTGCGAGTGAAAACGAGATTGCAGACCATCTAGTGAAAGTGTGTTCCATCTTGACTTTCTTTTCATGCATATCAAACTCGTTTTCGTACGATTTTCGCGCAACGGCTCGTTTTAAAACGGAGCTTAAGGCACCACTCGACAACACAGCATCAAAAAACTTTTGGATAGACTTTCGTTACAGTTTGATCTGCACGAAACATATAATTTGTGGCAAGAAATAACTAAACCAAACATTTAATAATTCTAGAGATCACAGTTTTCTGGTTCGCACTGTTAAGTAACTCTGGAGCCTTGGCTGGCATATAATATTTAATCTAAAGATACGTTTATGTCTTCATTTCCTCTCCGTACAAAATGCTCTTTGCGAACAAAACATAACTAACAATGCATTTTCCGTCTCGTGTCTGCCTCAGACTATAATTACAACTTTATTCAACGAGCGGATTCCATACTGACGTGCGTTTGTTCACTAATAGATCCCAGATAATGACAAAATATGGTAAGAACCAAAAAAGGGGCATACTGGTCACTGGTGTGCCACTGATGTTCTTACCACATCTGTGATCTATTACTGAACAGATGCATAGCAACAAGGAATCCATTTGTTTTACATCATAAAGAAACAAGAGTGGTAATGACGTTATCTAGATGTCTGTCATCCAATAGATCATCAAAATACGAGAAAAATTCAACAACCATACTGAAAGGACTCTAGATTCATCGTTTGTTGTCAGGTGCTTTTAACATATCCCCAGGACTGAAAACCTCCATGGGTGCTTTGCTGCGAGGGATCACACAACTTGTTTTCAGAAAAAAAATCATGAGCTACGACTTGAAGGTCAGCACACACGAGGGGACTAATCCCTACGACCAGTCCCTGCAACAAGTCGGGGGGACAAGTCCCATAGTGCGAACTGGCCATTTTTGCTTCAAAATCTAGTCGCAGGGACCAACTTTGGTCCCTCCGACTAGTCCTACAAATTCAAACCAGTTTGAATTTTTGGGACAAGTCCCTGCGACTTGTTCCTCAAAACACTTCGTGTGAACAGTTCGTGGGACAAGTCCCTGCGACCACTCCCTTCGCGTAAACTCTTCAGGGGACAAGTTGCAGGGACTAGTCCTCACTTAAGTGCCGACCTTAAAAGAGTCAGGTAGCAGCTCTCGTAAGGTCTCGCATAGACCACTTTCATAAATAGCTGCCAATTTAAAATTCTTTTGTATTGATTTAAATTAGCCTTACTGACCTCGTTTCAGAGTAAAATTTCTTTTGAATTATCAACTTCAAAATGAGGTCAGTAAGGCTAATTTTAATACTGACAAAAGAATTTATAATTGCCGCCATTTATGAAAGTGGTCTATAAATGCTTTGATACCTTTGAGAAAACAATACAACAAACAACAGAAACAAAAGGTTACGAGAGCTGCTACACTTGCAACTAAAAGAGTATCACCAATAGAATGGACACGACAGAAAACAGATCTTTTCAGCATTCCACTTCACCGTTGAATCAAGCAAAAGAACGATAATGGCACCCAGACCTTAACAAGTGCCATGCTGAAATGCGGAGAGGTCTGTTATTATGATGGCCAAAGTTTGAGGCATTGGTATGTAACAAAAAAGTGTCACGGCGGTTTGATTAAAAAAAATTAAAAGAATTGTGTTAAAAGAGGTTACTCGAGGGCAAGGTTCTGGTAACCATCAGCTAGTCTATTGCTGTATTCAATGTCGAGGGAATCAAACAAGGCTACCTCAACCTTGCTACTTCCATTTTTAGTATTCCTTAATTAATTTAAGTCTATTTTCCAAGAAAAATACTGGTTATGTGATCCCAAGCTGCATGAGGCCTATAATACACTACATTATCAATAATTCAAGAGTCACCACAGCTACATAACTGAAAATGGTAAACAAGGCTTAGCACCAGCTTAAATATGGTATTAAGCATAAAATTATGTTACTGATGTACTACTTAGCCTCTTAATGGAAAGACATCAGCAGCACTGAAACTTGCATTGCAATACTGAAACATACTCAGGAAGAAAAATTCATGACCATTGTCCAGTAGTCACCAAAGATAAATTATGGTTACTCTGATTGTTAAAAACATTCTTTCAACAAGTACTATAAGAAATGTATCAATACCAGTGAGGAGTATTTGCATGTTGACATCAGGGCTTGAAAAGTCAAATTAGATCATATGTACCAAAGGCATCAACGGTTGAGTGTCGATTGATGTCCTTCATCAAGGCTCCATCAGCATCTTGATCAACTCTTGATTGACATCTCAATCAATACTCAGCCAACAATAGATTGATGGAAAATGCCCCATTGACATCTTGATCAACACTAGATCGACACTCCGCCGGCATCTTGATCGACACTCAATCAACATCTCAATCGATAGCCAGTCAACACTAGATCAACACTCCACCAACATCTCAATCAAAAACCCAGTCAACACTAGATTGACACTCCATCAACATCTCAATCAACAGTCGCTCGATGGTTGGCTAACTCATGTATTGACCAACATTCCATGGTGTGTCTGGAAAAAATAGTCGACTGTCAACTGAGATGTCGATTAAGTGTTCACCAAGTGTTGCTGGAGTTGTTGATCAAGTTTTAGTCGAGATGCCGATCATAGGTATTAATCAGCACTCAGCGGCAGATGCCCTTAATATGAGTGATCTGTGAAGTTACCCCAAAGGGAACAAATACAAAATAATTGACAGAATAAGACAGACTAGAGGAAATCCAATGTTTACGTGACAATAATTCTTTTCAGTCCTTTCACTCACTCAAGTGTTTGAGCTCTGGTTTTTGGGACTGACAAAACATGTCACACTTTTTAATAATCTAAATCATTTGCAAAATTATGACGCCAAGTGCAATTTAGCAATAAACGCATTAAAAGAAACCACTTAGGCTTCATATGGAATGTCAATGGTTTAACCCACAGAAATGAAACTGTAACAAGTTGAGGCACAGTCAACTACCATTCATATTGGTTTGCCTGAGAATATGCTTGAAGTTTAAACTGCCACTGTTGCTGTCATCCGATGATCTGCTGTTTGTTTCAGTGTTAGAAAGAACAGGGAATGTTGGGCCACTGGAAGAGCTTGTTGGTGTTTTGTTATTTTCTCCAGCCAATTCCTTGGCCAGATCTTGGAATTTCTTCACAAAGTCCACACTGTTCTCATCCATTATTGCATGCAGTGCTGTCTCCGGCTAAAACAAACAAAGAAAAATGATATTAATCCGAGTACAGCATGATCACCAGAACCCATACCTTGACTGACAACTGCAATGAAGCATAAGAGCTAATGACTAGTGCCCAAGACTCCAGATTGAGAGGTTCACGTTTGAGTCCTGTCAGGGTTACGGATCAATAAATATTTCAAATGACACAATTAAATCAAAGTCTTCATCCTCATCAGGCATAAAAGGTGCTAATTTTATATCGGTTTACAACTTTTGAGCTCACTGGCATACTTCATTTGGAAACCAGCCCATTTTGAAATGCAAGGTTACAGTGGTGTGTCATAAAGTTGCAAAAATAATATAGCTAAATGGAATTTAACATTATGATAGTTAGCGACTAGGAGCTTATCTGGTCAGTAGCGTTTTTTGTAGGTGGTGTTAGTGTTTTGGCCACCTGTTAGTGCTTGTTGAGCGTTTGGTACGTTCTGTAGTATTTTGATATAGTTTATGAGCGTACAGAGTTATGGCCAGGAGGTAGTCCGGTCAGTGGCGTTCTTTGTAAGCGTTGGCCAGTGTCATGGCCATGTAGTAGCGTTTGTTTAGTGGTGTGTTCCATAGCGTTTGCAGCATTCATACGGCCGTGGGAGCCCTGGGGCAGACTTTGTCCAGCATTATTCCTGGATAGTTCATGCATTGTCATCCCATATGCTTGTAGTGTGTTCATTACTCTGTTAGCGTGGTGTTTGTGGGTTCAGTTTTTGCAGTTTAGCGGTTCTTGGTGTTCCCTCTCTATCCCCCCTAATAAATATTTCTTTCCTCTGGCTCAAGTGTGACGGGTGCCTGAGTGGGGCTTGACTTTCCTTTGCTCTGGAAGTCCCAGTATGTAACTTGCATCACAGCATAATTAATTTAATGCCATGCGACCGGATCATGCAAAGGGTCTATTAGAGATTTACAACAGGAGGGATGTAAATCCTTAGTTACGCGAGCTTTCATAGGATTACTAATTTAATGAATGATGGAGAAAATTACGAAAAAGCAGTCACATTAATTTTCACTGCAGTGGCAATTAACTAGTGAGGCAATCATAGCAATCAAAGGTACCCCACCCCCTCAAAACAAGGCTAATTAATTAATTGGAATTAATTAATTAAACAAACATTAAAGTTTACACCTTATTGCCATAGTGCCTTAGGGATTTAGCACTATCAACCCCCAAACCATCCCAATAGTGCACTCTGCACTAAAAATGAACAATAAATTGGTCTGCTCCCAGCCAATCACGATGAAGTCATTTTCTCAGTCATATTAATGTACATGTAGTAATAGCACTCACATCTAGTAGATGATGAGAGCTCAGAAGGTTATCCTGAGATGGCTCCTTGAAAACACTCTCCCCAGCTGACTCCTATGAATAGCAAATTAACACAAGAAATTCTAGTACATGTAACTGTTTGTAACGGACTCTGATTAAGAAAACAACCCTGGACTTGTCTCCAAAGAGGAAAAATGCTCGAGAGAAGAATGAAGACGTTTTTGGCCACACAACTGGTGTTCTCACATAACAGTGTGGGTAACAATAAAGGTTCCCTTCAAGCAACAAAACGTTTTCTACCATTAAGCTAAAAAAGGGAAACTACTGAGAGAAGTTAAGATGTGTGGAAGAGTTTTGAAAAGGTATATGTATCCATAGAAATAAAAGAGAGTTCATGGAAAATTCTTCCACTAAGAGTCTGCTAACAAAAGGTGTTTCATAGTGTGATATCGATTGTTTTAAAGCAAAACAATTTAAATACAGAAACACTACTATTTTACCGCTACACACTCCTGAAACTGGATGTATATGGGCAATGCAAAGATATTAATATTCTTGCAGTTATAGTAAGAAAATATATATACCACATTCAGCAATAGGTCACAGCAATGATAAAACTGAATGGTACTTGCACCATTATCTTACCTCCAAACTCACTAGCCTTTCATCCTTCTTAGGAGAAGTGGTTAACTTGTCTGTTACAAAGACAGAAAACAAGCAGCTACAGTATCAGCATAGACTGTCATTACTGACACAAAATTAGATTTTAAGTGCTGTTTTGCTTTCTTGAAACATGTGCTGACACAGGGTTTCATTTTCATAAAGTGCACTGGTTCTAAACAAATTGTAATTGGCCACTCCCCTCGGGGCTTTTCAGGATCAATTGGGTGAGATCGGACATCAGCTTGTAAAGGCACCCATGGCTGCCGCTATCAGTCCATACAGTGTATTTGATCTCACTCACCCACGCAATCCATGCATAAAGACACTCTTTTTGACAAGTGTGTGGGTTCTTTAATGTCCCCTGCTGACCATGTAACACTGAAGATGCAGGAGATGGGGCCTACAGTTTATACTCCTTATTTGAGAAGACTTGAACGTCTAACCATTTGAAGATATAATTACAAAGGCAGCACATTCTCCTCAGTTATTTAAAGACCCCGAGTGTTGGTCCAGTCTGGGGCTCCAACCCTCAACCTCCCACACAGCAGACTGGCACCCTACCACCTGAGCTAACCAGTTAGGGAATTACCACCTTGAACAACACTGGCTGAGAAAACCACATGCTTGTTAGAAACATAAAACTAGACGCCTTGCTGCATGTACCCAGGCAGTCATTACACTGAGAAGCACTAGCTATGTTGCAATTGAGCTAAAATTTTAATGTTCTGTCATACGAAATTCAATCGAATCAATGTGCTCATGCTATTCTGCCTTTGATTGCATTTCTTGTTATTGTTTGGGGACCTTTAGCACGTAAAATGAGTCAAGATCGTTATATTGGCCTATAAACATTTTAGTCTATTTTCCTTAGCCTTTGTCATCGTCGTTTTTTTTCTTCATTTCTCAATCAAGAGAGACATTTTGAATTTCATAGTTATCGCGGTGCGTGACATAGAGCTATGAACGTGTTTGTCGCAAAACATATACTTTAAACTTTGTGATTTTTAGCCCATTCGGAAGTTGAAGTATTAGGAAAAGTGCTTATGTAAATGCTTGCTTCTTCAGTACACCTAGTATAATCTTTATTAATTTCCTATAACAACACAATTTTTTGACTTTATCCACTGAATGGTTTTCGAATAATTTTTTTTATTGCGTCAGGATTGCGTGACAGTACAATAGAAGAATTGTTTTGCTGGGGTCAACATACAGTAGTGTCTTTCACCTTAAATCTAAAATAATTCCCTACATGTGTTTCATTCTTAAGAGGACACATAACTCTGTTACAATAAAATAACGAGAGAATATCATTACGTTCGATATTTTAGCTTTATTATACTTTACGAAGTTTTTCAGAGCATTTTACTTAGGTGTACTCGGACAGATAAATTTGTCTGATTTGTAAACAACAGAAACAAATTCTCTAACCTTTCTGCTCTTGTTGCTCAGACGTTATGAGTTCGTGCTGGGATCATACTTGGTTCACGATCATGTCTGAAAATACGATGATGCTTCTGAAGATGCTTTTTATCAAGTCGAAGAGTTGATAGCCCCAGTTGATAGCTGCTTTGTTGTAACATGATTCTTGATAAATTCGCCCAAAATGTTCGCTCTTAAATTGATCCCTCGTAAGCCCTGCAGACCGACCCGTTCCGAAAACGCTTAACAACCTTTAGTGTTGGTCTACCGCGAACGGTGTGTCCATTTGTATGCGATTTCATCGCCCTAAAAATCCTGGAATCCGAGCTACGTAGCTTTTCACACGACAACAACTTCTGTTAATTCCATGCGCCGTACGCATGCACAAGTGACGCATGCCCTCTAGAGACCAGATGGCAATTTGTAACTGAAGGGGGGAAAAAAAAAAAAAAAGCCGAAACCTAAACCCAGGCCTCACTGCCTGGGTAATAAATCCCTTTCTTTGCTTTCAAAAAGACAAATATATTTTTCACCCCTTTTCCCCTGTCCATTGCAGTTTCACAAAGCTGCCAATTCTCTCCAATATCCTGATTATGGGGAAAGACATTTTGACTATGAATGGAAAAACCCTACTCAGTAAATAAAGGAAGATGAATACTTCAAATCTTACCAAGAAGGCTGCCGATAGAGAAGTTTGAAGACTGCAACAAATGATCAAACAAACATAAGTGAGGAATGTACTAAACAAATAAATACACTGTAAAATAATAATTATTAACTAATTAATTAATTATAACAATTAGATCGGAAGCCACATCAGCCTTTGCTTGTTTTCATGTGGGACCTCTATCCTGGCTGAATTGAAATTTTGAGATGTTAGTTTTTGTGGAGTGAGGAAAATTGGGACACCAGAGAAAAACCCTCGGAGCAAGGCAAGAGTCAACAACAAATTCAAACCACATAAGACAACGGGACAGAATTAAGTCTAGACCACATTGGTGGGAGGTGACCACTAAGGTCTGTCAGATTATGCTGGCATAATTTTGAGCAATATTCTAAAACTGGAGCATCAGGCATAATGCTTTACCTAATACTAATATTTTTGCAGCATAATGCAGTTGTTTCTGAATAATTCGAGAAAGCGCATGCAAATTTTGCCAGCAACTCACTCTAGGTCCGACTCTAACCTGTGATCAGGCATTTTTTTTGAAAGGGAGAAGGAAAAAATAAGGAGGGTATGATCGCAGGTTAGGTCCGACTCTAGAATGTACAAAGTTTGTAAAGTGTGTGAGCCTGTTAGGAACTTGATATCTTAGACTCGTGCCAAGCGCATTTTTGGCTCATCAAATTCCGGTTTATTGGAGGAAGACATATAGTAAGCCTTTCAATGCCTCACAATTTCAGATCCTTTACTTGCTCATCAAGTGTTTAACTGAATAATTATTGTCTAACATTTCTTTCAAAAATGAAAGACTAGGAATGTTTATTAATAGGTATGGGCCTATGGGGGATGGGGTGGAAGTGTCATTTTATTCCCCCATAATTTCAGCATTTTACCTCCTGCCGAGCATAATTTTGAGCATAATATCCTTGTTTCACGGGTGACATCGAAAAGCTTAATACTCTATTTTAAGAGCATAATCCCGCAGACACCACTCTCATCAATGCACAAACCCTGCTCCCAATCCCCTAATTAATTTGCAATTAAAGTTTAGCAGAAGAAGTTGATGCATTGCAGGGTTTTCCTTCTTGGTAGGCGAATGGCAATTTTCACTGTCTGTGAATTGCTTCTTCGCCAGCAACTGTTTCAAAATTTACTTATATTTCAAATTAACTCATATTGACAATTGATGTTTAAATGTGTGTACCTCTCCATTAAACCACTGTGACTGAAAGGAGGCCGGTAGTACGCTATCTGCATTTGGGGACAACATTAAAGACGGTACAGCCAAGCTTTCTTTACCAATGAGAGCCTCTTGTTGACTCTGTGAATCCACAACGCTACTAATAGGTCCTGCACTACTGAAAAATACATCACCCATTGTTGGAACTGGAGACTGTGCTGTTGAACCAGTGGAATTAAGAATGTTCTCCAATGTTGGACTGGCCATGCTTGCAGGCACAACACCAGCTACGCCAGAATTAAGTTCCTCAATATGCACATCAGAAGTACTTAAAGTTGTGTTTGAACCAATTCTCTGAACAGTCTGTGCAGCTAATTCTAAGTTTGAAGTTTTTATGCTTGGAAGAGATGCTAGAAAACCAGAACTGGAATCTCCACTTATTCCTGCAATAGATGGGGGTGTCCCATTGTCATCCAATGCTGTTCCAAGTGCAAGACCAATAATCGAATCTACAGAGTTTGACGTGGTCACAGTACTGTCCACTAATGATTTTGTGTTGCCAACAAAATGGTCCATAACAGCAAGAAGGTCTGTGCCTTCAAACCCTGACACTTCTAAACCTACGGTGGAAGAGTTCGCATTTGCAAAACCATTTTCATCCACTGAATGTGGTGATGGAGAATCGACAAGGCTTGGGACAACAGCCAGTTCTGAAGTAACTGATGTTTCTGCAACAAATTACACCACATTTGGTTAGGAAAAATGTGTTCTGTTTACATTCAGTGGGAGGTGTGGTGGCCTTATGGTTAGTGGCTCTTATGCAGATTTTACCTACCTACACCATACCTTACATTTAGTGAATGTCACCATGGCTATGCAGGGTATATTAAATAATAAGATTATTCACTCTCATCATCATTTCATCATCATCATCATCATTTTATTAAATTAATGTTTAT
>JAHPZR010043803.1:0-37500 GCA_019787425.1 Platygyra sinensis
TTTTTGATTTCGAGACATTCAGATAAAGCCTTCCAAGAGCTTTCTCTTAAAAAAAATTCCACAAAAAAATATTATTATTTCAGTGCAAAGTTATTGGATGTTGAAGTTTACTTCACGTTAATTGTTTGAATTACCCGTTGACAAGTCCTGTCATTCTGGAGAAACTTCTACGTCAACACGTCATGAAACAAATCACAAAGTATAGTGGTGTCATTTTATCATGCAATACATGCCTCAAGATAAGTTCAAATGCCTTTGGAAAAAAGGAAGAGGTCGTGCCCATTTTCGTTTGCAACAGCAAGGCGGAAGAAGCCAAAAAAATCGTTAAGCTCGGGTTGGGCTGAAAACTTAAACTACGATCAAGAAGAACCTCTTGAAGATCTGGAAAGTGAAAACATTGAAACATGGTAAAAGCTCCATGGGCCTGCTATGGTAGCCTGTAAAAGACTGCAGGAGAAGTCAACGAATCACTGACTTGTCGCTTTTGTCATGGAAGCGTTGAACTTGTGGAAAATTTACGAACTAGGTTCCACTAGGGTGTTCCTCTGGCAGAACGAAAGCGGTCTATCGCACGAAACTAATCTAGCATTTCTGACGACGGAAAAAAGCAGGGCATTCGCACATTGGTTCTTGGCTTTCGAGTTATCACTGGCGGTCACCTGACAGCCTCAAAGGTTTTTAGTTTTCTCGGTCTGTATTCATGGGATGAGAATTGTGAATTAACTAACCTCTGACAATAGTGATTTGAATCTGACCGGAAAATACAGTACGAATACGGCCCGTGTAAAGATTTGGCCTGCTGCATATCACCTGTCAAATGCCTATTGTTATTGCAAGATGATTAGTTGTTATAATCCTGTTGCAGGTAAGATGCCGCTAAAATATATTTTTCTTGTTTTCTCAGAACGAAAATTTCGGAAAGTCAAGCATACATTTTTAAGTTCAAGTTGGCAGCCCCTGAACCGATTTAGCTGAAAGTTGGCCAGCTTACTGTCAGATAGTTTTCCTCGAAAACCATGTCGGCGATTTTTGTTTTCTTTTTCTGTTTTCGAATAATCGTCATTTTTCCAAAGGAAGTGTTGATAATTTGTCCCCTCTGACTTTATCCTAGTGTCACAAAAGAACAAATGCACATGTCAAAAATCTGAGACCAGGTTTTTTAGTAGAACGTGTCAAGAAGCAAATGCGATGTTTACCGTTCTCTTCTGCTTATTCTAAGCGAATTTGCATAGGCATATGCTTTCGCAAAAAAAATGCCTCAATTACACTCTCTCTTACGATTTTGAGATTTTTAAAGGAATGTGCCATAATCTGGAACTATTAAGCTTTCAGTGTTGTTTTGGGGTTTATAAGAAATGTGAAAGCGCTACAGCGATCCGCGAGCGGACGGTCCTGAAGGGTGGCTGATACCTTAACTTGAAAGAGAAATCTGGGAGGGTAATTTTGGCAGAACTCGATTCCTTTCCAAGTCACTCTTCTTTGAGTCTCAACAACCTTCTAACTCACTGCAACAATAACAGAAGCTCATGTTTGGAGGGAAGCGACGTTAACTTTATTTCCACATTGCACGTAAAGAATACACTGTGTCAAGACGGATAATCAGTTGATCTACATCATGAACGCATTAGTTTAAATAATTCTAAGAAGGTGAACGGACTTGAATGTTATTTCAAAGGTATATTATGTGAGATAGACAGCATAGAAGGTGCAAAAATATAGTAAACACGCATCACACACTACAAATTATCTTTATTACTCTATGACTTCTACATATCTTTGCCTTCAAGTCTGTCCTTCAGAGCTCGTTCAAATTCTTTAGTAGCTTCTACCTC
Organism: Platygyra sinensis; assembly: GCA_019787425.1. NCBI lineage: Eukaryota > Metazoa > Cnidaria > Anthozoa > Scleractinia > Merulinidae > Platygyra > Platygyra sinensis. The sequence goes on from JAHPZR010043803.1 coordinate 1,833, forward strand.
CTGGAATTTGGTTGTCTTTCATTAGTTGGCCAGAGGCTGGGCGGCTGGGTGCTCAGCAAAAGATTATCAAATAAATCAGCTTGGTCGTCATCGAGTGAAGTCCTACTTCGTGTCTTCAGCGATGTAATAAATTTCAGAGTCTTCTGAGTCAACATTCATTTCGGAATCCGACGAAGTACAGTAGAAGACATTGTGACTAAAAACAGAGATATGTTGACTGTGGAGTCCCAGAGAAAAACTTGTGCGGCAAAATCGCTACTGCACTTGTAGAAAATAGAAGACCTGACTGGGACAGCCGAAGCATTCATTCTCGATTTGATGTCACAGCTTACACTCTCCCCAGATTCCCCATGAACGGTCGCGAACCATTGGAAACTCGGTATTGACGGGGCATAAAAATTCGAGGATTTAACCAAATCAAAAAAAATTTCGCCAAATTACTCCACAAAATAAGCCTTGTTATTTTAGCTAGAAAAAATTTTAGGTGTTAGGTGCACTTTAAAGGAGTTTCACCATTTCTCTCTTTGTTTATCCGCTCATCAAAAATAACACAACCTGGTCCCCAGATTTTCTAGGTCAACCGTTCAATAATCTGCAGCAGGCTGCACTTTTCATGTCGTTTTCACATCATTGGTTCAATATTTGGTCAACAGCAGCTGGTAATGGTGAATTATGGGTGTGGTTTTAACCAATCAGGAACTTGGAAATATTTTGAATGAATAATAAAATAAATTCTAAAGTGATTAACAATGTTAACACCGGTCTTCACCTTTATATCCACAGTTGATGATGATAGCAAAATGAGCAGGTAAATGTTGTGATGCAATTTATAGGCTGGAATAAATCACTAAAGAGCAGACATAATTTACATGTAGATTATATTATTACTGGGTTAATATAATTTTGTTCTTCCTGCCTTATGAACAAAGGGTTTTCTGTAGTGGTTAGCGGTTCTTACAGGCACATACTCATATAAATAAAACATGCAGTCACCATCCTGGGTATCTTGTTCCTTACAGTACTTACACTTCATCGTGTCAGAAGCCTGACGGAGCACCTGAAACTGTGTGAACCACTTGTATTGGAAAATACCCAGATTGGATAGTACTGATCTGCGAAGATTTTTCTGTAAACTTTTAACAAGGGGGCTTATGGAAAATAAACTATTGAAATGATTAAGTGGTTATTGTCTGATTTCATTTTCAATTTCACTAGCTGCTTTCATCCACAAAAGTTAAAAATAATTCAATATGATTTTTGAACTGGCACAAGGAAAATTCAGTTTTATCGTTTTTAGATTGTGTTAAAACTCCTTTTTTAGAACTTTTATCAAGCGATAGCTCCTTGACAGAATCACTATTGTTCAAAGAGAGAAAACACCTTGTTGACAGAAGTTGTTTATGTTATTGCACTTTTTCTGAGTTAAACCAAAGAGAGGCAAAGGCAATTTTACTTCATGGTATATGAAGATCTACATAGACACCATCAACTTTTTAATCAAAAGTTCTCTCTCATGTGTGTTTTCTATTTTCTAAAGGGATGTGTGGATGGATTTTGAATTTGTCATGATTTCCCTGGAAACTGCATTTGTAAGATGATCATATCTAGTCACCTCCTTAATAACATAAAGGCTAATATTTCCTTTAGCTACAACAGTTCAAGAAAGAAAAACATGAACCCTGCAGATGGACGGCCTGGTTTACCATCAGGTAGGTGTTAAAGGTGCATGTTTACCTGGAATGCTGAGTCACATTAGCTTACATGTATAACTAATATTGCCACTGTTTAAGATACTTTTTGAGTGTGATATGTATTGTTAGCAGCAAGAGACATTGTGGTTGTCAGTTAGATGTTTGGTAACATTATTGTTGTGTAATGTTCTTGTCTTTAGGTAACATAGTAGCAATTAAGTAATGATCCAGGTAAGAACTGTACCATTTTCTATTGTTCTGCAGCAATAAGCTTTCCCCAAGTTGAAACGGTTGTGTTTTCAGACCAAGAATTTATCAACTGATGGAAAGCAGGTTCATGAAATAAAATGTATTTAAACCGGTCAGTACAAAATGCAGACTGCAGACTGCAGACTGCAGACCGGGTACAAAATGCAGACTAGGTACAAAATGCAGACTGCAGACTGCAGACCAGGTACAAAATGCAGACTGACAAGAAAAACGTTTTTTAACGTCAGAAACGTGTGATTAGAGTATTTTGCCAAAGGAAGGCCAATAAGCTTTAAAACTTTTCTGAGGTCAACACAATAAACTGTTCGCCCATGCAAAAACATTTCATCGAGTATTCACGGCCGCAATTGACCGCGACCGCATCACGCCATGATTAATTTTTGACAACAAGATATTTTGTACCATGCTGTTTTGATGTTCACTGAAATGCTCCTCCATTAAACCATGCTGTTTTGATGTTCACTGAAATGCTCCTCCATTAAACTGACGAAACTGCTTGTTTGATGTTTCAATGCTCCTTGAAAGTCGTATCACGTTAACTTGGCGTTCGAACGACTTGCGTTTGTGGCATTCTGAAAGCTCATCCGCAGTCACGCTGTTACTCCACGCTGATCGATGATTGGATGATAAAGTATGCATCCAATCAGCGTGGAGCAAACAGCGTGACTGTTGCTCTTAGCACACAAAATCTTGGCCGCGAATGCTGGTGGCTTCAAAAGCTGTATTTCTGGAAAACTATTTGGCGGTTAACACTTGGATTTCAAATGGATCTTCAATTGAATGCCACGAGAAGAAGCATCAACCTTTCAGTTTATCTGGTGTTCGATTTGGAAGCTGGACGATTCAAATTTCTGGGTGAAAATTTGCTTGGCGCTGGGCCTCGAAAATAAGCTTTCCACCCTTGACTCCTTCTTATAACGTGCAGTAAAAATGTCAACACAAAACACACCAAATCACTCAAATTCACTACTTTGTAACGATCAAACAGTTTAAGTGGAAAACATGATTTAAAATACTTGGGACAGCTTGAGAATTTGTTTAGACAAAACATATGCATGCAAATGACGAGTGTCGTGAATCTCGCATGTAAACAATAAATAAACTATTGACATTTACAGTGTTATTTACGGAAGGTTATTGTGTGACAATACCGACAGTAGGTAACTTGTGGACCTTGTGAAATCGAATGTTATCTCGTTCCTGACGCAAAAAAGCAGATTTTCTTGTCAGTCTGCATTTTAAACTCAGTCTGCATTTTGTACCTGGTCTGGAGTCTGCAGTCTGCAGTCTGCATTTTGTACCCGGTCTGCAGTCTGCATTTTGTACTGACCGGTATTTAAACTCTATTCTGAAAGGTAGTTTTCTCAGTGTGTAAACATTTCAACCAATCACAACAGTCTTAAACAAAGACAATAAAAGCCTCCAATTTTTCAATGTTCCCCACATAAGATAACTGTGGTATTTAGACTCAGAAGAGATTTTGTTGAAATGAAAATATTTGATCAATTAAGGATAAATAAAATTAATATGCAGCTACCTGAAGTTTTGGTAAGTTTTGCTGATTGAGCTAATCAGAAGTATGATACAACAATAGCAATGTTGTGCAAAAGTCAGCACCTTTCTGCATTCCTTGCCGCATGGTTGCCTCCTTCTTACATGGACTGTTACTTAATTAATATACTTTTATATCATTTGCTGAACTTGTGAATTCAAAGTAAGTCAATTTATTTTTTCATTTTCAGACTTCTTTGAGGGCCCCTCAAAATCTCAGCCAGATGCTGAAAGGATTATACCCAGGTATGTATAATTAATTGCCTTACCAGTCCTCACCCTACAACCTACCAACACTCCACATCAGCTCACTACATGTATTGTACTTCACAGTGTACATGCATCTTTTTCCTACAGTTCAAATATATAATTGTTTTCTTCAAACATGTACTTGCTTATCTACATGTATATTACAGTATGTACTGTCTTGCAAATTAGCTAACTGCTGTGATAGAGCGATTTTACTTAACCTGTGGAACAATGGTAATGTGTAATACTGGTTGTCAGTCAAACTAGTGAGACAATCTCAGATAGTGCAGTGTAATTTATGGTTCTGGTACAGTAGTCACACTGGTCCTCACCCCTTCTGTTCTCTCCCTCAGTGATCAACTAGGCCTTTTACTTTCTAGAATATGAGTGGACAAAAACTTGATGAGACATCTTAGCAGTGTGTATGTTTCATGTTTGCATTTTCTTTCAAGGCCGGAAATAACTTAGAACCTTTTGTCAAGATGGCTTTAAATTTTTGGTGGTGTTTTACATTGAGTTTTGTTCATTATTAGTTAAATAATGTGAAGAGGTAGTAAATGTGACAATTTTACTTTTCACGCCAATGTTTGTAACATGGTACTGTTTTTTTCTCTCTAAGGCATGTAACATGATACCATTGTTTCTTCAAAAATATAAGGAAGATGTGTATTTTTTGCTCACTGCCCGAGATAAATGTCGATAAACTGAGTGGAGTTAAAATGCAAATTTTCATTTCACCAATAATTAAGAACTTATCCAGTTATTAAATAGTCACATCGGGTCACAGATCAGCATTTGCCTGATTTCATAAGGTGAGGGCCTGGATATGAGTCCATGTGTTATGGGATTAACAACACAAGACCCGTATATTCAGAAAGAGCGCACCGAGCTTTACAAAATCCTGAAGTTTCGTGTTAATTGGGCCAATATTGAACAAGATACAGCCATTCAAAAACTTCAAAATTTGCAAAGAAATGTATTGATTTCTGTACAAGTGTCCGGCAATCCTTACATTAATTTTGTTAGTAAATTTTGACGTTTTTGAATGGCTGTATCTTGTTCAATATTGGCCCAATTAACACGAAACTTGAGAATTCTGTAAAGCTCGGTGTGCTCTTTCTGAATATACAGGTCTTGTGTTGTTAATCCCATAATAGACGGACTCATACCCAGGCCCTCACGGTATGAAATCTGGCAATGTTCTTGCTCCATTGCCACCTTTGGTGTTAGCCATAAAACCATGTCAAACTAATGCACAGTGCCATTGATTAACATTACCGAGGGGTTTCAATGAGAAGTACTAAAGGTAAAGATAGTTGCTTGAGCATGTCGCTTCAAAGACTGATGAAATTAATTGGCAGTTTCAGTAAGTGCCAAGGAGTCTGCAGCAATAGTTGTGAAGTTTCTTTTGTCACAAATGTACTAGTTTTGCATGTAATAATCCAGGAAAGTTTTGGCAGAATATGGACTCTGCTCTCTTTTGTAAAAGAGGAAATAAACAGGCTGCTAAGGAGAAGCAATACACATCCATTCTTTATTTGAATCTTGGCAAACACACAGTAGTTGTAAAACAGCAGATAATATATCTTGAATCAAGCTTGGGGTGATTCCTGGAGGTCACAGTCACAGGAGCTTTTTTTGTACCATAAAAATGGAGAATTGAGATTTTCAAGGACGTTTGAGTCAAGAGCTTACTTGAAACTAACCTAGCTTCTAGTGTGAGGCCAAGTAATAAAAGAAAATTTACAAAAGATTATTTTTGAGCTCACCACAACAAGATCCATTCCCTGATTTGTTAATGTTTTGGCTTATTGTGATAAGTACAATAAACGTTGTGCCCCATTCTTTATACCTTTTTCTTCATATCTTTATTTGTCATAATTATTTGACAAACTAAGTGAAAGGGGGACCACTTGTAGTCCAACCATGTTGTGACTTTGGATGATTCAACCCTGAACAATTACAAGAAGAGCATGGCTCTTACAGTGAATGTTAGATCAGAATAGAATACCACTGCTGCTCTATGAGAGCAAACTCACTCTGTAAGGTGCAAGTAGGATAAATTATGTATAAAAGACAACAAGATCCATAGATGACTTTGTCACCTTGCACAGGCTGAGTGGCGAATTGGCTAAGATGGTCAAATTCAAGGTGCTGTAGTGCGAGTAAAATCTGGTAATTCATCATGTCAATGTAGAAATGGAGACACTCACTGCAGAGGCTCTAGCCTTAATATATAAAACTGGATACTGGAGGTGTTGACAAGGGGGCAAATATTCCTCTTAAAATAGTGAGGGATGAGGATGTCCCAGTTGCTAAGACAGACTGAGACAGCTCTTAGATTCTTTGAACTTTGAACTCTGAACCTTGATTGATGTTCCGAGCTGAAATTTGGTGTGTTGTGGACTGGGTCCGAGTCGGAAAACAAACAAATGAAAGCTCGACGTTCGGGTTGAAGAGCGGATGTGTAATCTGTTAATTTATGTTGTGTTTATGGAATAAATCGTTCAATTACAATTGATAAACCAGTAACAGTCACTTTTGCATGATTCCACCTATTTGTTAGGTGACAGACATTTCATACAGGATTACACACAATGCTTGCAATCTGGCATCAATTTTAAATCCACATTATTTTTTTTTCACTTTTGATTGACGCCACACTCTCATTAAAGACCAGGGATAGCAGCCTATACGTGTATTTCAGGTAACATCAGGTCACACTTTAGAAAACTTGGCTTCACACCTGATGACAAAGTATATTACTTGAAGCATTTTGCAATAAAATCAGTCATACATATCATTAATGCAATAGTTCACGGTAAAATCGTGAAGAAATGCATGTAGTTGCTTTTTTGTTAAAGAGCAACACAGCAATAGCAGCAATGCAAAGAAACAAATGGCATCTTTATTTCTCTATAATGGCTCAACAATGTTCCTTTTGGCAAAGAGATTCCTGTACAGGCTAACCTAGAAAATGCATTTCTGTGTGACTCACCCAACAGAGTTGTCCAGGTGGGAAAAATTGTTGAACTCTTCTTTTATGTTGTAAAACAGCTACTAAACTGCATTAACAAAACGTTTTTTTTTTCTCGACTGTTGTCTTTGTTTCCATTTGCAAGATCTTTTTGGATCCCATAATAACAACCTGGGCTAGTGCCAGTCACTCTCCTCTTTTTAGTTAGTCCCAATTACTCTCGTCCTGCTTGCTACACATGCCCCTCCAACAAAAAATGTCATCATCCTGATATTAAAGAAATTAATATCATTATCAATCCCTTCTCTCCGCATAGAGAATGGGGCCATTAATCCTCCTCTGCCAAGCTACTTTGTCTCTGGCTGCAACCTCAGCCTGTCTTCCGGTCTTAAATCCGAGATGATATCTTCAAAGAAATTAATATACAAAAGAAAAATTATGGAACATGTCATTCTGATCACAACTTGTTAAAAGGATATGTGTCTCAGATTCAAACTGCCATGACCATGACATCTAGATGGCTGATGAGATGCTACGGTTTGTCTGGAGCTAGCCACTACCCCAACCTTTATAAGAAGTTCTCAAACTATGTATAGCATCATAATTAGGTTCAAAAATAATTTTATTTGTCTGGTCTTTTCATGGGTTTTCAGGGTTGTATATAAGTTTTTCAGTAGCTGGAGTTTTGTGAAGAGTAGACGGTTGTAGGTCCGGATGACCCATAGGATGGGCTTTAGCCCATCGTTTCTAGGGGGGTCTGGGGGCAAGTTCCCCCGGAAAATGTTTGAAAACTGGAAAGCTGGTAAACGCATTTCCTAGCATTTTGGGCCATGAAACTCAGACATTATAGAAATGAATTAAGCGCCAGCTGACACAAGCGCACTGCTTGAGCTAGAATCTGATATTTTAAATGAAAAAAAAGAATAATAGAATAAGCGTATGTCAAAAGGAAGTTCGAATTATGGATAAGATTAATCTACACCGGTAACCTCGCAAGTCAAGTACAATTAAGCTGTTTGAGTTTCAACTCCAGTTTTGCACATGCCGTGCTAGCTATATGTCGAAAATTGTACGTGCCAGAAAGTTAACGAGGCAAAGGCCACTGCTGATAAAGAACACACCTTAATCGTGGCGGGCGTATGGAAACCCAGTAATCCGGAACCGGAGCCGGAGCCGGAGCCGGAACCGGTGGTCTAAAATTATTCTATAATTTCCAGGGAAAAACTTGTCAAATCTTAAAACTGTAGATATTTATTTAGAAATATCAAGCAATTTCAATTATAATTTTGGCTTTGCGGTAGAGGAAATTTTTGAGTTTGGGCATACTAGTAAATATCGATCTATTGACATTTTGAAAAAAATCATACGCTGACTCTGTTGTCGACCATCTACAAAAATTGAAGTTGGACCCTGTAAGAGTATTCGATATTTGTACAGAAATGCAAAGTGATTCTAAATGATGTTTTGCTTTTGTTGTCCACTAATTCTCTTAGCTTCGGCATATTATATTAAAAAACCTCGACTCGTGGGCACAGTTGTTAAAAAAACTTACCCGGAAGTCAAAACTTCACGAAAAGTCAATACATTCAACATCCACTAAAACGATCATTGAAACCTCCTGAGAGTGTTTCAGCATTTCCATCTATGGTCGGAAACCCTAAACGAGTTTTTTTGTCACCCCCGTTTTGATTTTGCACAAATTGTACAAACTTTGTGTGACTCAGGGGCATGATTTTTCAAAAACTATATACTGTATCTGGCAGCCAGAAAATTTTAACACCTGCTCACATTTCAACCAATTCTGCCATGGTTTGTCTTGATCTACAACCAAAGCAAATATGTTTTATATAATAAGAGCATCATGCTAAACTCAGTTTAACTGAAAAAAATGATAACTACTATGTTCTTTGTACTCGCACCTTTTCTTAAAAGGGCTCCGCCTATCATCATCCATCTTGCGAGGGAATGTAGAGAGGGGAGGAGGAGTATTGATGCGAATCACACTTCCCAACTTAAAGCATTCATTTATTTGTGTGGTTCCGGTTTTGATTCCGGATTCTGGATTCCAGATGTCCATGTTTTCCATACGCCCATCGTGGCCACTGTTGACAGCATTTGCAATGAGCGACAAACATAACTTTCCCATTCACAGTGATATGACGGAAGTCAATAAAGCTCTACGTTTCTTCTCAGAAGGAGTAGTAAATTAAACTTTTGACGTTTTCTTTCAAAGCAATGATGCTAAAGCTTACGAAAAGATTAAAACTGTAGCTATGATTTGTATTGAAGATACTGTGAAGATCTAGTTATTGTGCCCTTGAATGTTTTGGTTGATGTGTTGGCGAATAAATATTTATTTTCTTGGACATTTTTTCAAAGGTGGGTACATACCTTCACTTGTAGTTGTCTCTTTTGGTTTTCGTTTTCCTTGACAAAAAAGTTTGACTTCGCTGGTCAGTCATTTTCGCAATTTCATGCTGATTGTCACACACGAAGACTACTATTTCCCAGTTTCCTGCTCCCACTAATTATGCATTCATGTATCGAAATCCAATATGGCGGACAAATAAATATTGTTCAAGACAGTGTCTCAAGCATAATGGTTTTAAACTGCCCTGGGGTCAGACGGCCTTTATATGTTTTCAGAAAAGATAGGCACTGCAATTTTTTTATTTTCATTGAGCTAAACTTAGTAATTTAGCCCTAATAAACTTCATTCCCACGACAAAATCTTGATTTGTGAAGCAATGAAAGTAGCCGGCGAAACCTGGGAGAGAAGCCAGCAAAAATCGCCGGCTGCCAGCTCTTATATGCAGCCCTGGGTTTAACTCATACGCCATTTGACTCACCCAATATTTGATGGCATATAAATTTTCTGCTTCAAGACTTACTTCCTGAACACTCACACTTAGGTCAAGTTAAAATTACCTTGTGCTATGAATTCTTGATTAAATATTCTTGTTACTGCTTTCGTTATAATTTTATTCAGTTGCACTCATAAAGCTATATTTTTCTCTCGATCCACATCAAAGTGAGGATTCTTCAGAGGGTATTCCTGAAGGATTTTTTGACAATCCAAGGCTAGATGCTAAGGTATGAAAGTCAATCTTAATGTAAACAGTGTTAAATAAAGCTACATGAATTGGGTAGGTTGACATTTTAATCAGCAGTTATAAAAATTAATATTATTATATAAAAGTCAGTGGTATAGTGAGTGGTAACAAATTGATAAAAACAATACGATATCCTCACATGTGAAGATATCAATGATTTCACTGACATCAGGTTTGTCTCTCAAATTGTATGTAAATTCGTTGGTGAATCATCGAAACATCTTCGGATCTTCGGGAATGTTCATCTGGTCTTCGGGACAATTTTGGAAAATTTTTGGAAATCTTCGGAAAGTGGTCGGAAATCTAAGGAAAATCATCAAAAACGCTGTTATCAGTATGTTTATATAATAAAAAGAACATTACATGTTAGCTTGAAGATATGAATTTTATGTTCTCGTGGCAAGAGCAATATCTCACTCGTTTGCTGCGCTCACTCGTGACATTGTTCTTGCCACTCGAACATAAAATTCATATCTTCTCACCACCGTGTAATATCCGCTATTTATTATATGGAGGAGAGTGTGTTACTGGGAACTAAACCACTCGTAGCTTCCATACGCCACTTCATCCGGGACCGGAGTGGCGTATTTTCCGTATGTCACCTTTGTAAGTGTCGTATCGTTCAATGACGTCACGATTCCCGCCTTTTACTTTTGTCAATATTTAGTCTCCATATAATAAAAAGAACATTACACGTTGGCTCGAAGATATGAATTTTATGTTCGAGTGGCAAGAACAATATCTCACTTGTTCGCTATGCTCACTCGTGAGTTATTGTTCTTGCCACTCGAACATAAAACTCATATCTTCTCGCCACCGTGTAATATCCTCTATATAATTATCATAATCAAAAATAATGTCAGATGATATTTTATCATAATAAGAACCTTGGCATCCTTTGCAACTTAGCAATTGTGTCAAATAACTTTGTCACTTTGAAGTCTGGGGAGAATGCTAAAGTTTGTGAAAATAACACTTTCCATGGAATATGTATTGTTTGCATACTTGATGTATGACACCAGTCACATGACTATTTCCAAAAGTGTGTTCTATCTCAGTGTGAAACACAGGTTGAACTATTGCAAAGCAGTTCATGTATTTAAAAGGGTAATGCCCTAAAGCATTAAGAAATATCCAGGTGACTTTTACCATCTAACAGTTAAGGGGAGCTGCTGGCATGAGCAAAGCAAAAAAAGTGGGAGACTAGGTCAAGGGGTATATTTTGTTTTGGTTAGATCATACCGAAGCTTAAACTGGCATGTTCGTTGGTGCATCATCAAAACATCTTCAGGTCTTCCTTGAAAGTCCTCGGCAATCTTCGGACATCTTCGGAAATTCTCGGAAAATGTTCTGGAAAGTTCGTCTGGTCTTCGAGACAATTTTGGAAAATTTTCGGAAATGTTCGGAAAGTGGTCGGAAATCTAAGGAAAATCATCAAAAAAGCCGTTATCAGTATGTTTATATAATAAAAAGAACATTACATGTTAGCTTGAAGATATGAATTTTATGTTCTCATGGCAAGAGCAATATCTCACTCCTTCGCTGGGCTCACTCGTGAGATATTGTTCTTGCCACTCGAACATAAAATTCATATCTCCTCGCCACTGTGTAATATCCTCAATATATTTGACTGAATTGTGTGTTTAGGTGACTTTTTACCAATGAGGACACATTGTTATGCTTATCATAAGGAATTTGAATCTCATTAGCGTTCAATCCTGGACATATCTACATAGCTAGTGGGCTTGGGGAGAATGAAATTCAGGAAAGCCTGGTACCAGTTTGCATAAACAAACCAAGACAACTGCATTCATCATGCCATCACGTCAGCTCAATGCATTGGATTTGTGGTGTTTCACGATGTTGATTTCGTTACTGCATGATAAGCAAGGAAACTGATCGGCAAAATTGTTTTTCGAGAAGCTCATTTAAGTACCTTTCTTCTGAGAAGTGGACAATTGTTTCATGTGCAGTCAGAATGAGAACAATGATGGTTGGGTTCCTTTGTAAGATGAGTGATCTGTCAAAGGTAACATGACTAATTTTCTAATCCTTCTGAACAAGCTAAAACTTAACATTTGTTAGTGCGCACACATTCTGAGCATTGCACAAGGCATGGTTTACTCGCTACCCGAGCACTGGGTTTGAAATTGACATAATCGAGTATGATACCAAGTGCATGACTAAAATGACTGATGAGGTCATCACTCCTAATTAGCAAAAATATCAATTTCATGGCAAATGTTTTTTCATGTAATGTAGCAACCTCCTGGACAAAGGATGCTGGGAAGATTTTTATAATTATAATATCGTTTTTAATTATTTAGGTTTTAAATGTGCTAATAATTTTCTGTTTAGTACATTCATAATCAAAACCCTGTTTCAGTTGAAAATGAGCACTAGCTAAAGGAAAAAGTACTTACCTCCATAACATTTGATTTGTTTGTATTTTTAAATTCTGTACTTTAGATCCGAAAAGTGGAATACAAGGATCCAGCTGAGGAGGAATGGGAAACATTCCAGAAAGTAATGCAAGTGGAGACTCAGGTAGCTACAGTTCATTGTCATCTTAAACAACTTGTAGATAAAAATGAAACATTTAGTAATTATTGATAAGGACTTGAAACACTAATTACACTATTTTAAAAATATGTTGAAGTGTTTGTACAGGTTTTGAATACTTCTGTTATTTCGAGTTATATTATAGATCATTGCAAATGCTTAAGCCAACTACTTCAAACAGAAGATCATGGGAAAAAAAGATAACATCAAATACATGTATCTATGGAAAATATTTAAGCCAGCTGTGCCAACAAAACCTGTCACGCAAGCACTGAGTCACGTAAAGATTGACAATGGGTGTGATGAGTATTTTGTATGGCTTACTTCTTCACCAGCGGAGATGAACTGGAATTGTACACGTTGTATTGCGAATAATCAACTTCTCCGTTTCATCAACAACAGCACGACTGAGACCGTCACAGATGTCAAAATTCCAACAATGACTGAGAGGATAATTGAAAATGACTTGAAGAACATCCCGTCTCACAAAGCATCACCGTTCATATACTAAAAGGAGCTCTACCAGCTGCACTTTAGAAAAAAGATTCCACTACTGACAGAAGAAACTATCGTTCCATCTCAGTACTGCCAGTCCTTTCTAAGCCTATAGAACGACACGTATCTTCAACTTATCAAAATACATCGGTCTGCTCATTGACCTACTAGTTATTCATGTGAAACTGTACTAATTAATATAACAGATCATTGGCTCAATCAAATGAGCAATGGAAAGCTTATTGGGGCTGTTTTGCTTGATTTAAGCAAGGCATTTGACTTCTACCGAAACAGGTAGAGTGTTTTTTCAGAGACGCGTGAAACAGTTGCCGTTGTCGAGAAACGTGGTCTATAACTGACGCCAAATAGGTAAGCGCACATGATCACATTCCTTCTCATTCCTGAGGCAAGCCAGAAATCACATGGTGATAGCAGGCTTTTGCGTAAGTAAAAAAGTCTAAAAAATGGCAAAAGCATAGCAGTAACCTTTATCCTTGTCATGTTGTACTAACAACGAAAGCCAAAAATTGACAAGTAAGAATAGGGGCGAAAGAAAAACTGAGCTACATCCACCTGCTGGATTACCGCCATCTTTACTTCAGTTTTGCTCGTACAGTTTTTAATTTTATTCTTTTGTTTGTTTTCTATTGTTTTGGTTTGCAGAACTTTAGTTCAAACAGGCAATTGTGACACACGAAATGTACATGTTTTAAATCTATTTTTGGTTATTTGAACTGGTGTAAAGTTCATCGTCGATCTGGCTGATGGAATCATCAAAGAACAGTTTATATGAATGCAGTGTTGTCATAGCTGTGATTTTTGATTTACACCGAGAAGGCGATAATAACAACTGAAGTCAACTCCTGTTGCCCCAAATCGCCAGTATCCAGAAATGAGTGACAGACTCCTGCAAGCAGATTAAGTGTTTTTGTTAATTCCCCCCCCCCCCCCACGTACAATTGCCATTGTCAAATTCAGTTTCCTCTGTTTGAAGAGGGAATCATCTAGCAACACAATGCTACAATTTATTGTATTAATCAAGGTTTCTGTGCATTCATATTCTGCAAGGGAAAAAATGCAAGACAATGCAACTTGGGAGTGAGGAGGGGTGGGGACTGAATATGTCATTTCTTTACATTGCACTCTGCACTATCTGAAGTTGTCAATTTTTTAATCAAGTCAGTATGAACATTCTTTCTCGTATTCTACACTGCTTACACACAAGTCATATTGTGACACAGCTGGTCATAAACTAACAGGTTTTCTAGGAATAACATATTGATAGTGGTAGTTACATCTAATCTAACTTAGCAGTGGTAATTTTAACCTGCGATCAGGCGGGGTTTTTTTGGAAAGAAGGGAAAAGGTTATGGTAATTTTATCAATACCGTACAAAAAGTAAAGGAATTGTCTTCCTAAAAGGTTCAGTTTCTAATTTATACTTTTGATAATCTACATATAGACATAAAGTAAGAGTAGATCAGGCACTTAAAGAATTAATGTACTTTGTGCTGATGGTATGCGACTTGATCTTGGTCTTGTCATGTAGGTTAAAAGTTGACATATCAGACCAAATGAGAGGGACATTAACAATAATAAACAATTATTGGATGAGGTTTTTGTGATATCCGGAATTAGTATATACTAAACCAGTGGATAGTGTTAAACGCGCGCGCTGATTGGCTCGTCAAACTCCGGATATCCTGTGCTATTTACCTCCGAGCAACTCAAGAGAAAATGGCGTCCCGGTTTGCAGCTGTGACAAGTGAAGAAATCAGCCAAATTAATTGTGGTGAATATTATCTCAGTGTTTTAGTATATACTAAAACAACTGTTCACCTCAGTGTCAGTGGCTAGCGTTGGATATTTACCTCGCCGCTTCGCGGCTCGGTAAATATCCACCGCTAGCCACCTCCACTTTAGCCTGAATTTCAGCCGTCTCCTCCTCTCGCTAAGTCTCGGGAGAGAGACGTCTGAAAGCACTGGGCGATAATGCTGTCCGGTGACGTCACGAGTGAAATGTGGTAATTTATGAAATTTCACACGCGAAAAAACGAGTCTAGACAAAACCGTTAAGTTTTGGTGACGTCAATCATCTCCGCCTCCTTATCGACCGTATGCAGAATTTACAAAAAAAGTCTTAAACTTTGCAGCGGTCCACTTTCAGTATGCTCAGTTAGCTCACTAAATACACTGGGATTAGATATTCCTTGAAATTTGTAACTGAAGACGGGCGGATTGTTAAGTGGGTTTCCCAACGGCCATTCGCATGCATGAATGACCCCGAGTCGGAGAGCAAGCAAATCTACAACACGAAGAACTAAATTATTTGTTTACGTATTCGTGGAGCTACTGTCTGAGCAAAACTTCAAATGAAACTTATAATTTTGTGGTAAAAGGTTATAAGTTTCATAGGTTTAAGTATATGTTCAGCCCGTAGCCCCAAGAAAATACCTGCGGAATAATTTGTTTGCTCGCGTGCAGATTTGCTTGCTCTGGGGTCATTCATGCATGAGAATGGCCGTTGAAAAACCCAACAAACGTCTTCATTTATGGATTTCAAGGAGTGTTTAATGCCAATGTATTTAGTGTGCTAGCTGTACATATCGAAAGAAAAATGATAATTTTTACGAGTGAACTGCTGCAAGTTTTCAGACTTTTTTTCAGGTAAATTTTGCATACGACTATACTTTCGTTTGGAAAATGGTTTTGCTGCTTTGAAAGTTCAATCGCTACTGACTAGTGGAACCGATGATGACTATGATATATTAAGTACTTCCATATCCCGTAGGCAAGTTTATGAATACATCGCTTCCGCTAAGAAATTCTGCAGCTGCCTTTTCCTGTTGCAGATTGAGGTTTTGAACTCCAAATGCCGAGCATACACCAGAAACAGCTTCAACTCTTGTGGCGTTAGCTCGCGATTTTTATCTGCCATCTTCAGTTTGGCAATAGAATTATTCAAATTATTCGCGTCGAGCAAATAAATTAACACGGCAACCAATCACAACCACTACCAGGTTTTCGGGTAGTGACGTCACCGGACAGCATTATCGCCCAGTGCCTTCAGACGTCTCTCTCTCGAGAGACTTTGCGAGAGGAGGAGACGGCTGAAATTCAGGCTACCTCCACTTCGGTGAATAGTTGTTAATAATCAACGTGGAGGTAAGTGTTATCAGCTGAAGCCGAAGGCTGAGGCTAATAACACTAACCGAGACCTTGATTATTCCGGATATCACAAAAACCGAAGCTAATAATTGTTTTATTATGCATTGTTTTGAAGTAAATAGCGACAAACGCATTATCCGTGAAGCGAATCGAGAAGCCATTCTTACTTCGCTGTCCGTGAACTTGACATTGCTCTTGGAAATCATGCATTGCACGCGCAACCTACAGATTATTCACTAATCTGTAGGTACAGATTAGTGAATAATCTGTAGGTTACGTTGTTTCCCAGAATTAACTGTAGACTTTTAGCCAATAAGAAGACAGGTGGTGATTACGATGTATAATAACTGCCTTAATTATCATTGCCGCCTTATGCTGTCTCACTTCTGTTTGGAATCCCAGCCAAGTTCAAGAGTCCTCCCTTCCCTCAGCACTTTAACAAGGGTGGTCGAGGAGACCAAGCAAGAGGTATTCCAGCCTCTAGCTGTAACGACCCCCTACACCATTCAAATAGGTCAACAGACAAGCAGTTAAGGAAACCCCCTTACCCGATCTATAGAGGTGCGGGTAATAATCAAGACCTCCTGCCCTATCCATAGGGGTGATGGTTAACCTTCTACCCCATCCATATGGGTGTATTTAAGCAATATGAGGTAGGTGACCGACAAGATACCCTACCCCTTTCCGTTAAGGTGGTGGATGCCTACAATCTGGATAAGCTAGCATGGGTTGCTTGTGTGGGACAGCTGTTTTGATCTAATAGTCATAAATAAGTCTGAATTTGTAATGGTAATTGGACCAAGTGCAGGACAATTCAGGGAGTAATCGGGCAAGAAATTTCAAAATCGGATAAGCAGGCAGCATGAGGCTGATTTGAAACTGTGATTGCGATTATTTCCTGAATTGTATGATGAGGTCGAATTACTAATTTGTCGTATCAACAACAAATTTTGAAGTAAAAAATGTCTTTTGAGCACTTCTTCTGAGCGGAAAAGTCAGAGGTGTTTTCCACTTACTGACTTAAAAACATCCGGAAACATTAACAAGCCTTTAGAGCACATAATTGACATGGGAATGGCATAGGAAGCCAATTACAGGTTTCTAGTTTCATAGAGTTGTAATTGAATATCTGCAATTGCACACACATGATTGCGTACCAAAAGGGTTACAAAATTAATGGCACACGGACAACAAACCAATCGAGCATCAACTTATAGATGTGATTTAAAACAGTTTTATCATGGCAGTTTTGTGTATCCAGCATTCATTTCAAATTCATAGATTTGTCCGTCGTTATCTTTCTGTAGGTGTCTCAATCTATTGTTGAAGGGGAAGATGAGGAATCCAGAGTGGATAGAGAGTTGTCAGAACTTAGTGAACAAAGGTACTTCAATATGGAGTGAAAAAGAGAGTTCAGAGAAAAATGTAATGATTCTAACTTGTTTTTATATATACTAAATGCGCTGACCAGTTGACTATTCACAAAGCGTCGCTGAGGATTTGAACTCGGGACTACCGAGAAACAAATCCCGCAAGTGACAGGCGGAGGCTTTGAACCTGGGACCTCCACATTATAACGCTAGCACCCTAAACCACTCAACCACATTGCATTCACGAATGTGAGAATCTGAGTCTAATTTTACTCCTTCCTTTGCTACACTGCTTTTTTCTTCACTTCCTAATAACTTTTGTAGTTTTGCGAACGCCAAAGGTCTAATTTTTTTCTCACATAAAGGTCATCTATTTAGCATTTAATGTCATTAGTTTGCTCGGTGTCTTTTTTCTGTCCATGTCTTGGACTACTGTTTAAAGCTGACAAGGATGAAAGCGAATTCTGCCTACCTAATAGCACGAATTTACGTTTAGCCAGTTGCAAAATTTCTCTTTGTTCAATGTTTACTGCACTAATATCGAAAGCGAGTTGCTGCGAATTCAGGTTCCTCGCTGTCTTGTATACCAGTTTACTCCCCTGTCATCCTACCCTGTCATCCTACCCATGTCTTAAACCCTTTCACTCTTGCTAATTCTTCAGTCTCTATTTACCTTATATATTCATTAGTTTGTTTTGCCATGTCCATGATAGCCAAGACATTATTATGTCATGACTCTGCATGCATTGTGTGCCGTTTGTGGTATTCTGAGGGTCGAGAAGATGCCAAGAACAACACGCTGTTGGAAGGTTGTGGCTGTGTGTCAGAAAGCGAACATTTTTGAATAATTAATTCTTCATCTGAAGAGTGCATGTTTCATTTAAAGGATGCATGCAAATTTTCAAAAATGAGATTCTGTTCTATTTGCAAGATTATTTGAGTGGGTTTGACTGAAATGTCCCTCTGCATTAATTCTTTTTCTTGATTTATTGAGTAATCCAATTAATTTTATTCATACCAGACTTTACTTTCTACGAGCTGATGCCTTGCGGGACAAACAAATTGCAACAAAGGACAAGGTTTCCCTACAAGAAGATGTTCAGAGACAGTGGAAAGTAGAAAACTCCAGCAACAGTGATGATAGTGATTTTGAAGAATTTCTAGATTGGAGAGCAAAGAAAGTATCTTGACATGAAGATGCCGTGTTCTACATTTTGACATTTTTCACTTATGTACATGTAGCAATAAAATTGTTGAAAGTAGACTTGTGCGTCTCTTCAGCCATTGTCACAGATGTATCTGATTTAGCCTAGATACAGGCTCAGAATCAGACGACTGTGTTTTTGCAGGAAGTAGGGAGTGATACCTCTGAAGAAGACAACATCCCTCACACATCTTACTTTCAACAGCTGGAGTGACAGTCATGTCAGTGCCTCAAACAATCTTGCAATAGAAGCTGAAGGAGAAGTTGAATGCCGCTTTTATAAAAATCTAAGAGTTTTTACATGCTTTTGTATCTGGTTAGAAAATAAACTAAAATGTACGTACAACTTCATGCAAAGATCTTTTGCTATCCTTGACATACGCAAACCAAATTTTTACGCTTTTTAAGGGAGTGGGTCATGTAATTTTCAACCTTCATTTAGGGGTAGGTCAATAGACCCTTCTCCAAAATGGCGGCTCAAAATTCAAATGAGTCAAAATTGAAAACGTATACCAGCACTAGAAAGAGCACCTTTACTTTAGTAACCCTGCAAAGTTTCAGCATTTCAGGAGAAATATCAGCTGAGAAATGTAGGTTCAAAATTGAGAAATTTAGAGACGTTTGTATGATTGGGGGTATGCATTATACCCCCAGTCATACAAACGTCTGTAAATTTCTCAATTTTCAACTTGCATTTCTTACACAATTTTGTGTAACTAATAAGTGGTGTATTACATGGTTCTCTCTTCAGTGTGTATGAACTACTCCTGAAAATGGAGAAACAGTTGAGACTTCAGACAGACTGGTCTCCGTTAGATCCACAATACAGGTCCAGTTCGGTCACTTATGAAGCTGTAACAGCGAAACAGACCCTGGACCTAATACAGGTTTCTGGTCGAAGGGGATAGTTCCTACTCAACCTGAAAAAGAAGTACACAGTTATAAACAAACAGCAGGTGTATTTATAGGAAAACTATGCCATCCTCTTGAGGTGTGCTTTATTTCATAGATGGCCAAGGCCAGGAGAAACGTTTGTGTAGGAGAATCACCAAAGAGATCACTAATCTTCACAAGCAGGCTGAAACTGTTTAAACTCTTCTGTAGACATTCTCCGGCAACATGGTTACTAGTAATAGTGATAATAAGGACTGA
This sequence comes from Platygyra sinensis, assembly GCA_019787425.1. NCBI lineage: Eukaryota > Metazoa > Cnidaria > Anthozoa > Scleractinia > Merulinidae > Platygyra > Platygyra sinensis. The sequence goes on from JAHPZR010043803.1 coordinate 21,635, forward strand.
GGTTTATTTGATGTTGATAATTAGTAGATTAAGTATTCATAGGAGCCCATGCCTGAGCCCATCTTGGTTTCTGTAGCATGAAGCAAATAGGTCTATTGCACCTATCGCAGGGTTACCTCCCCCCAACAGTAAATTCGCCGTTACCAAACCATGATGGTTTGCAATCTTTGAAGTACTACCTCAATCCACGTCGGTTACAGCAACCACCAACAGACACGCTCGTTCGACTGGCTGAACTTGTTCTTAAACTAAATTCTTTTGAATTTGACAATAAACACTACTAGCAGGTTGAGGGCGTAGCCATGGAAACGGAAGTGAGCCCAAACTATGCCTGCCTCTTCGTTGGCTATGTTGAGAGGAAGATGCTTGAATATTACCAGGGAAAGAATCCTCAACTCTACAAGCGTTATATCGCTGACTGACTTGGGGCATCATCTGGCACACAACAAGATCTCGAGAACTTTATAGAATTTTGTTCCGCTTACTATCCTCCTCTCAAATACACCTTTGAGATCAGCGAGTCTTTGCTTTCTTTTCTGTACCTCTGCCTAACCATATCCGACGCCAGGATAACTACGACCATCCACTGCAAGCCCACCGATACCCACAGCTAACTTGACTACAACTCATCCCATCCTCATCACTGCAAGAAAGCCATTCCATGCAGTCAGTTTCTTTGCCTTCGAAGGATCTGCTCAGACGATGATGAGTATGTGGCTAAATCCAAGGAAATGGCATCGTTCTTTGAGAACAGAGAATATCCTCGTAGTTTCGTTACCAACAGCCAAAGGCGAACCCAGGGGATCAGCCACGAAAGAGCACTCGACAATTCCGAACGAGGGGGCAGAGCCCGACGCGCCGACAAAGTACCTCTAGTCCTCACTTAGCACCCAAAGAACCGGGAAGTCAAGAAAATTCTTCTCAAGAACTTCCGTATAATGACCGATGACCCAACTACAAAGGGTACAAGTCTCTGAGACATTCTGGTTCATAGTACTTTGTCGTCTCGCGCTGACGATACCCAAGCCACGCCAGCGGGAACCTTTCCTTGCCACAGACCCCGGTGCCGCACATGCGACTTCACAGGAAGGATGGAAACGGTCACCAACGCCAACGGAGATGTTCGGCTAAAGGGACGGTTCGACTGTACTGCGGCTGGTGTAGTCTACGTTATCACGTGCCAGCGCTGTCACAAGCCGTACATTGGCGAAACCGGTCGAAGGCTTTCGGATCGTTTCGGGGAACACCTTCGTTCAGTAGAGGGCTTCAAACAGAACCCCCGCTACCAGGGAGGTGGCTTCCCCTTGGCCGAACACTTCAATCTACCTGACCACAACCAAGTCCATGACGTGCGAGTGTCTGTGGTGAGGCAGGTGAAAGGAGGAGCGCCATTACGACAGCGCGAGGAAAGACGGCTCATTTTCCAGGTGGGGCACACTAGCCCCCGAGGGCTTGAACATTGACTTCAAGTTAGAGACAACGTGCGCGCAGTATTTGTGAGGTGCATCAACGCCATAGCACCCGCGTACGTTGGCAGTTTTTCTCGTGAACTTCAACGTTAGATTTTTTTCAGCGGCATCATTTGCGACTGACGAAGGGGTGTTTTGCACAAGAACGCACCTCGATGAATTAAAGGCATAATGGGCTATTTTTGCCAAAACAAACTAATGAATATATAAGGTAAATAGAGACTGAAGAATTAGCAAGAGTGAAAGGGTTTAAGACATGGGTAGGATGACAGGGTAGGATGACAGGGGAGTAAACTGGTATACAAGACAGCGAGGAACCTGAATTCGCAGCAACTCGCTTTCGATATTAGTGCAGTAAACATTGAACAAAGAGAAATTTTGCAACTGGCTAAACGTAAATTCGTGCTATTAGGTAGGCAGAATTCGCTTTCATCCTTGTCAGCTTTAAACAGTAGTCCAAGACATGGACAGAAAAAAGACACCGAGCAAACTAATGACATTAAATGCTAAATAGATGACCTTTATGTGAGAAAAAAATTAGACCTTTGGCGTTCGCAAAACTACAAAAGTTATTAGGAAGTGAAGAAAAAAGCAGTGTAGCAAAGGAAGGAGTAAAATTAGACTCAGATTCTCACATTCGTGAATGCAATGTGGTTGAGTGGTTTAGGGTGCTAGCGTTATAATGTGGAGGTCCCAGGTTCAAAGCCTCCGCCTGTCACTTGCGGGATTTGTTTCTCGGTAGTCCCGAGTTCAAATCCTCAGCGACGCTTTGTGAATAGTCAACTGGTCAGCGCATTTAGTATATATAAAAACAAGTTAGAATCATTACATTTTTCTCTGAACTCTCTTTTTCACTCCATATTGAAGTACCTTTGTTCACTAAGTTCTGACAACTCTCTATCCACTCTGGATTCCTCATCTTCCCCTTCAACAATAGATTGAGACACCTACAGAAAGATAACGACGGACAAATCTATGAATTTGAAATGAATGCTGGATACACAAAACTGCCATGATAAAACTGTTTTAAATCACATCTATAAGTTGATGCTCGATTGGTTTGTTGTCCGTGTGCCATTAATTTTGTAACCCTTTTGGTACGCAATCATGTGTGTGCAATTGCAGATATTCAATTACAACTCTATGAAACTAGAAACCTGTAATTGGCTTCCTATGCCATTCCCATGTCAATTATGTGCTCTAAAGGCTTGTTAATGTTTCCGGATGTTTTTAAGTCAGTAAGTGGAAAACACCTCTGACTTTTCCGCTCAGAAGAAGTGCTCAAAAGACATTTTTTACTTCAAAATTTGTTGTTGATACGACAAATTAGTAATTCGACCTCATCATACAATTCAGGAAATAATCGCAATCACAGTTTCAAATCAGCCTCATGCTGCCTGCTTATCCGATTTTGAAATTTCTTGCCCGATTACTCCCTGAATTGTCCTGCACTTGGTCCAATTACCATTACAAATTCAGACTTATTTATGACTATTAGATCAAAACAGCTGTCCCACACAAGCAACCCATGCTAGCTTATCCAGATTGTAGGCATCCACCACCTTAACGGAAAGGGGTAGGGTATCTTGTCGGTCACCTACCTCATATTGCTTAAATACACCCATATGGATGGGGTAGAAGGTTAACCATCACCCCTATGGATAGGGCAGGAGGTCTTGATTATTACCCGCACCTCTATAGATCGGGTAAGGGGGTTTCCTTAACTGCTTGTCTGTTGACCTATTTGAATGGTGTAGGGGGTCGTTACAGCTAGAGGCTGGAATACCTCTTGCTTGGTCTCCTCGACCACCCTTGTTAAAGTGCTGAGGGAAGGGAGGACTCTTGAACTTGGCTGGGATTCCAAACAGAAGTGAGACAGCATAAGGCGGCAATGATAATTAAGGCAGTTATTATACATCGTAATCACCACCTGTCTTCTTATTGGCTAAAAGTCTACAGTTAATTCTGGGAAACAACGTAACCTACAGATTATTCACTAATCTGTACCTACAGATTAGTGAATAATCTGTAGGTTGCGCGTGCAATGCATGATTTCCAAGAGCAATGTCAAGTTCACGGACAGCGAAGTAAGAATGGCTTCTCGATTCGCTTCACGGATAATGCGTTTGTCGCTATTTACTTCAAAACAATGCATAATAAAACAATTATTAGCTTCGGTTTTTGTGATATCCGGAATAATCAAGGTCTCGGTTAGTGTTATTAGCCTCAGCCTTCGGCTTCAGCTGATAACACTTACCTCCACGTTGATTATTAACAACTATTCACCGAAGTGGAGGTAGCCTGAATTTCAGCCGTCTCCTCCTCTCGCAAAGTCTCTCGAGAGAGAGACGTCTGAAGGCACTGGGCGATAATGCTGTCCGGTGACGTCACTACCCGAAAACCTGGTAGTGGTTGTGATTGGTTGCCGTGTTAATTTATTTGCTCGACGCGAATAATTTGAATAATTCTATTGCCAAACTGAAGATGGCAGATAAAAATCGCGAGCTAACGCCACAAGAGTTGAAGCTGTTTCTGGTGTATGCTCGGCATTTGGAGTTCAAAACCTCAATCTGCAACAGGAAAAGGCAGCTGCAGAATTTCTTAGCGGAAGCGATGTATTCATAAACTTGCCTACGGGATATGGAAGTACTTAATATATCATAGTCATCATCGGTTCCACTAGTCAGTAGCGATTGAACTTTCAAAGCAGCAAAACCATTTTCCAAACGAAAGTATAGTCGTATGCAAAATTTACCTGAAAAAAAGTCTGAAAACTTGCAGCAGTTCACTCGTAAAAATTATCATTTTTCTTTCGATATGTACAGCTAGCACACTAAATACATTGGCATTAAACACTCCTTGAAATCCATAAATGAAGACGTTTGTTGGGTTTTTCAACGGCCATTCTCATGCATGAATGACCCCAGAGCAAGCAAATCTGCACGCGAGCAAACAAATTATTCCGCAGGTATTTTCTTGGGGCTACGGGCTGAACATATACTTAAACCTATGAAACTTATAACCTTTTACCACAAAATTATAAGTTTCATTTGAAGTTTTGCTCAGACAGTAGCTCCACGAATACGTAAACAAATAATTTAGTTCTTCGTGTTGTAGATTTGCTTGCTCTCCGACTCGGGGTCATTCATGCATGCGAATGGCCGTTGGGAAACCCACTTAACAATCCGCCCGTCTTCAGTTACAAATTTCAAGGAATATCTAATCCCAGTGTATTTAGTGAGCTAACTGAGCATACTGAAAGGTGGACCGCTGCAAAGTTTAAGACTTTTTTTGTAAATTCTGCATACGGTCGATAAGGAGGCGGAGATGATTGACGTCACCAAAACTTAACGGTTTTGTCTAGACTCGTTTTTTTCGCGTGTGAAATTTCATAAATTACCACATTTCACTCGTGACGTCACCGGACAGCATTATCGCCCAGTGCTTTCAGACGTCTCTCTCCCGAGACTTAGCGAGAGGAGGAGACGGCTGAAATTCAGGCTAAAAACTTCCCACGTATAAAATCGAAGACAAAAGGCAAGTGTCCCAAACTCTTTTGGCCCAAGATTGGTAGCAACGAATGTCTGTCTATCCAGTGAAACAGATGCATAGAGTCACAGCAAAGGAATACGCCTGATGTGTTAAGATGTTAGCGAAATGTTTGGATAATATTTATTTATGTTTTTCGGGTGAGTGTCGGGGAAAAGTAATTAGCAATTAATTCTGATTGTGGTTTGGTGGAAGGGCGGTGGCATCCAAACAGTTTTCCAGCACTTTCCAAGACGTAGATTTTGATGGTCATAATTACACGCTTTATCAATTGATGCTACAATCATGGTATCAAAAAACTGCCCAATCACGGTGAAACGTGGTATATTTTCGTGACACAATAGGTTACCCATAGCAACAACTAATGAACCTGCCTACAATACCACCTATTTTCACTTTAATTGCCCTTATATTTCAACTGCGTCTCTCTGCCTCATCAACGGCATGGTGCAACTTTTTCTTATTGTTGTCTCTTTCTTTAGCGGGCCGAGGACTTTTAGCCTTTTTTAGGACGAAGAGTATTTACGTCACATATGCGTGAGCAACTATTGGTACTGTGAAGATTTAGATAATAGATTGCTCAACCACTCTCGCTACATCTTCCGATGCCTTTCTCGTTCTGTCGTACCACGTGTACGCTCCTATTGGCATAAGGTAGTGATGGATTGGTGTCTGGCTGAGACTGGCGTATCTATGTCCACTCATCTGTATCGCGGTGTCAGTTGGTCTTGCTTCTCTCTCTGTTCTGGTTTGGACTGTTGCGTCGTTGTCTGAGTGCGTGTATATAGGGTTCGTAGCGGATGCTCTCATACACGTGAGGGTGGCTACGGACACAATAGCTGTGGTAGATAAGATGTGTGATAGGTCTCACGGTTATCGTCATACGTCGCGCGGTGTATAGTGGGCTAGGGCCATTGCTCAGCGAATGTCTCGTATCTGTGGAGCGGCGGCGAGCTATGTGGCTGCTCGAAGCTCAGTCTCGACGGCGTCGGATGAGTTTCGTATAGGGAGGAATGTGAGTCCGTCTAATGGCGTGGAGCGGGGGCTGGGGAACGGTTACGCTCCTCGCTTGAGAGGAGTGATATCTCTTCATATCCTCGAAGGGTGTTGTTGGGTTAAAAGAAAAGTTGTTGTTGTTGTACCTTATAAAACACTTTAGCCTGTCTTTCACATTATCGCCCAGTCATTAAAAGTTCTCATTGGTGAATATAAACTCTATTTTCCTTTTATTCTATTTTTTCAATTCAAGCGCTCAAAGTATAGATATATCTTCCGAAAAACCTTACCAATGGCAGAGATAAAGGTGTTCTGCATCAGTGCCTATGTGAAAGGTCAACTGATGGCAAAAAATAAGGACAGAAATTAAGTCAATACCAATGTTTCACAGTGATTATCTGCAGGAGCTGGATACAGGTGACAAGATTTCATTTTATTGTTGTTGTTGTATCTTACATATGTGTCATAGGCCCGTTCTAATTAACGTCTGTAGTATGTGACAGATGAGCAGACCGTTTGATTCTACTTAAAGTGATTATTACTGAAATATGTTTATAGACATTGATTGACTGATTAACTGATTAATAAATGACCTTTGAATCTAGAACTGGTTAATGAGATGCAGGCCACTTGTGTATACGAGGGGGGTATCAAGATTTTTATTACATTGACCGGCTGCGAGCCAATGAGAAAGTACTTGCGTCCTCGTCATCGCCATCGTGTTCTAAGAATGTTTACCATGCTCTCCTTGTTAAAACGTGTCAAGGAAAACTGGATTTGAAATATATATGAAATAATTCATATTTGTACTTCGGTTGTAGATGAAAGTGAAGAGTGATCATCGCAGTAATTTTTTGTTTCAAACCGTCAAAATTTACTTTCGCTTCTTTCTGTATAATCGATTGCTACTATTTAACCGATTGTTACTATAGTTATCTAGATTATATAAGCCTTACAAATAGCTCCCTAAAATGAGTTGTCATACGTGATAAGTTTTCTACATTTAAAACTAACCTGTCCTCCAACCTTAAATTTCAGATAACTGCAGATGTCCTCTTGCAAATGTGAGCCTCGACTTGAGCAAGACGCTGGACCAAGCCAAGGTGTACTATACAAGGGACCTGATGGTCTTCAACGCAAAAGTACAGCATTCACGATGCAGTTCCTCAGTAAAGACTATTAGATACTGGCATATCACCAATGCAACTTTAAAGAGTAGAACTTTCAACTCGTTTCTTCCTAGAGCATTGACGCATCATAAACACGTGTTTAAGATGCGAAGAAAACATGATCTTGATAGCTACTATTACGTCAGTTATATTTTAAGGAACTCGTCACAACTGAGAATTATGGGATTTGACTATGGTTATATCTTGCTTCGTCAAAGTCGCCCTGTCGCAAACATTTCAGGCGTATCTGTTGCAACTAAAGGGCAAGGGAACATTACGTTAAATGCCTCTCGATCCTATGACCCATATCCTAAACAAGGAGGTCTTCTAACCTTTACCTGGTTCTGTAGAAGAAGCTACGAAACATTCCCCGAAAATGATTCGCTTCCGGTTGATGCTGCAAATAGCAATGCAGGCCTATCAGGTGGTTGCTATGGCTACGGCCCAGGAAGACTCAGTGGTGGTAAAAATGTAATAATTGTGGACGTAGACAAAATGGATTCAGGACAAACGTACGTGTTTGAGCTTCTCGTTTCAAACGGTGTGGAAAGCTCCAGGGCAATCCATCGGTTGGTGGTGGCATCATTCTTTATCAGGTAAGGATCGTCAAGTCCACTCCACATGCATCTTGGTACATGTTCATGCGTTCACTCTTCTCCATGTCGTTGTTTGTTATCATTAGTTCCATTTCTTTGTATGGAGGGGTGAGGTGTGGGGGACGGGGGGGAAGAGGGAGGAGAAATTTTAACACTTTTCCAAGATACTGTGTCGAATGCCGCCACCCTGCCTCAATAATCATGTTCTTGTATCAAAAGCGTGCCTGTTATGCCATACAACGTCAGAAGATTAGAATCTTTGATAGTGTTGCACCCTGCATTATTCCGTTATTTTTCTATAGAATCACTATGTGGGTTCCATAACCATGGTACATTTTGACAATCGCGTACATTTTTAACCAAAATTTGCAGCTGCATTTACAATTGTGACCCTGATGTCATTCCCAAGAAGCAAATGATCATAGAATCCAACTGTACTGGAGATATTTGCGGAACGATCGCTCGCCATGACTGGTTTCTATTTAAGAGAGAGGACTCCGGCCTGTCTTGGGTGCAAATCTCAGACTTATCTGAACGAATACTCACTGACCTAGACAACCCAAATATAGTCCTCGCCGGAAACCTGCCTGGTAAAGAGTATTCCCTTGAGATGAACACCACATACAAGATAAAGGCATCCATAACAACAGAAGGAGGAATTGTTATAGAAGACGATTTTACTTTCGAACTGTAAAACCACTCTCTGTTCCCAAGAAAAGATGCAGTGTGAAACCAAAGGAAGGATTGGTTTTGAAAACCAATTTTTCGGTGGACTGTTCTGGATGGCAAGATGAGAACAATAATTTGACATACAATTTCAGGTAAGTAAAAATCTTCCCCGGCTCAAAGAGTCGATCCCTTCTGGGTAAATGGTTTTCCCAGTTTCAGAATAAAGCGACTACATATAGGTATTTCCACTCCACCCTGGATGGGAGGTTTGCCAATCGCAGGGTCCTACCCAAGCACTAAGTTTATCGGTACTCGTGCAGTTATACACTTTGTTGAGGAGTGACACTCTGAGAAATCATAATTAGTGTCTTACAGAAGAACACAACAAAATGACGCCGGCCAGAACTCGGGCCTGGACCTCGACGCGATGTGGAGTCCACATCATTAGAAACTTGTTATTCTTGTTGTTGTTGTTTGTTGTTGCTGTTGTTGTTGCTTTTGTTGTTGTTGTTTTTGTTCTTAATTTGATTCTTTTTCGTTACAGTTACGCCACCTCAGCAGGTATGGTAAGCGCCGGTGGTAGTCACAGCCCATACATATCAGCAATGCTTCCCCAAGGAAATAAGTCAGAAGATTTTAATATCACCATAACAGTGGACATTTTCGACCAAAAAGGAGCAAGCCAGGTGGACATTTTAACTGTTAAGGTAAGTTATCTCTTAGAGTAAAGTTTTTCCAATTACTTTGTATATCAATAAATCGTTCTGGGAGACACACCACAGAGCTGAATTACACACAACGTAGCCTATAAAAAGTGTTATCAGTGCAGTCAAGATGAAGTAGAATTATAACATAGCGCGCGCGCTAGTCCTATCTAATTTCATTGCGCCATCATGAACAAAATCTTAATTTACCCACGGCCGTGCTCGATAAAATGACGTGTGCAGTTTCAAAAAAAGCTGCAAAATTTCCGTCGAGTTTTGTGCAAGTTGCTTTTGTTTAAGTTTCGCTAGTGTGAAGGTTACAACATTCCAAACCCTACTTCGAGCCTGTGACGTTTGCTTAGCAAAGATGTGTACTTCAACGTGAGTATTTATAGTTTGTTTGCCTACGTTTTCATTATAATTAGCTCGAAGAAGCACTGGCTCCCCAGCTCTAAATACGTGGTGTATGCGACAGCTTGTGTATATAGAGAGCTGTATAGGAAAATCACCGATCGTAAAAAAAATTGCGTAAATAACTATCTCATTTGAAAAAAGTTTTCTTACCTCAAATGTGACGCAAGCTTGTCTCTTGTGCCGATTTTAGAGCCATTCTGACGCCGTTTAGTGAATTATTTGAAACCGTTACTCCTCCTTCTAAAAGAATGGAAAGGCAGACCACTCCATGCATCGCTGGCCAGACTTCACTCCACAAATCGCTTTCTCCTCAACAGGAAAAGTCCCAATCGCAATAAAAATAACAATTCCATAAAGCCCAATAGATTTCAGTCCAAGTGCGTGTGTTTCGGCGGCCGAAAGACTCGCGAAGAACGAAAAATTAAGCCTTAAAATTCACCTCTTCTTTCCTGAGACCTTTGTGACCAGCTATGCGATGACGGCCGCTCGCAACGTGGTTTCATGTTCAACTCTGATTGGTCCATTTGAATTTGAGCGCGCGCGGAGAACACGACCCTCCACCGGAAGGGAACGTACATTTTGTCACGAATCCCCCACTAGGGCTCCCAAGGGCTATTTTCTGACACCTGTATAGTTAGCAATAGCCAATCACAGCTATGTTTAATTAAACCCGTTCAGACCGGAAATCTGTCTAGAAACCTGCTCAAACTAAATATGCAAGGTGGTGATCATTTCCGTAAGGAAATCCAAATCTTGCCGTGTACACTAGTTCTCGATACACCACGAAATTGACGGGACTTGGAAAACTCGCCAAATGAGCAAACGTTTCGTTCAACTGTTGTTTGCAGAGAACGGCAACGAAAGTACTAAGATTTATAACGCACGGCACAGCTATTTTCTGCTCATTAAACCTTTTGTCACTTGGCGGACTCAGTTGCCGTGCGTCTATAAGTCTTGTATTTCCTTGCCGTTCTTGCACAGTGAAGACAACGTCTGTTCTAACTTGGCAAGAAATTTTTCGTATTCGACTAGTCACGACGGCAAGATTTTGGATTTCCTTACGGAATGATCACCACCTTGCATATTTAGTTTGAGCAGGTTTCTAGACAGATTTCCGGTCTGAACGGGTTTAATTAAACATAGCTGTGATTGGCTATTGCTAACTATACAGGTGTCAGAAAATAGCCCTTGGGAGCCCTAGTGGGGGATTCGCGACAAAATGTACGTTCCCTTCCGGTGGAGGGTCGTGTTCTCCGCGCGCGCTCAAATTCAAATGGACCAATCAGAGTTGAACATGAAACCACGTTGCGAGCGGCCGTCATCGCATAGCTGGTCACAAAGGTCTCAGGAAAGAAGAGGTGAATTTTAAGGCTTAATTTTTCGTTCTTCGCGAGTCTTTCGGCCGCCGAAACACACGCACTTGGACTGAAATCTATTGGGCTTTATGGAATTGTTATTTTTATTGCGATTGGGACTTTTCCTGTTGAGGAGAAAGCGATTTGTGGAGTGAAGTCTGGCCAGCGATGCATGGAGTGGTCTGCCTTTCCATTCTTTTAGAAGGAGGAGTAACGGTTTCAAATAATTCACTAAACGGCGTCAGAATGGCTCTAAAATCGGCACAAGAGACAAGCTTGCGTCACATTTGAGGTAAGAAAACTTTTTTCAAATGAGATAGTTATTTACGCAATTTTTTTTACGATCGGTGATTTTCCTTTACAGCTTCTCTATATACACAAGCTGTCGCATACACCACGTATTTAGAGCTTGGGAGCCAGTGCTTCTTCGAGCTAATTATAATGAAAACGTAGGCAAACAAACTATAAATACTCACGTTGAAGTACACATCTTTGCTAAGCAAACGTCACAGGCTCGAAGTAGGGTTTGGAATGTTGTAACCTTCACACTAGCGAAACTTAAACAAAAGCAACTTGCACAAAACTCGACGGAAATTTTGCAGCTTTTTTTGAAACTGCACACGTCATTTTATCGAGCACGGCCGTGGGTAAATTAAGATTTTGTTCATGATGGCGCAATGAAATTAGATAGGACTAGCGCGCCGCGCTATGTTATAATTCTACTTCATCTTGACTGCACTGATAACACTTTTTATAGGCTACGTTGTGTGTAATTCAGCTCTGTGGTGTGTCTCCCAGAACGATTTATTGATATACAAAGTAATTGGAAAAACTTTACTCTAAGAGATAACTTACCTTAACAGTTAAAATGTCCACCTGGCTTGCTCCTTTTTGGTCGAAAATGTCCACTGTTATGGTGATATTAAAATCTTCTGACTTATTTCCTTGGGGAAGCATTGCTGATATGTATGGGCTGTGACTACCACCGGCGCTTACCATACCTGCTGAGGTGGCGTAACTGTAACGAAAAAGAATCAAATTAAGAACAAAAACAACAACAACAAAAGCAACAACAACAGCAACAACAAACAACAACAACAAGAATAACAAGTTTCTAATGATGTGGACTCCACATCGCGTCGAGGTCCAGGCCCGAGTTCTGGCCGGCGTCATTTTGTTGTGTTCTTCTGTAAGACACTAATTATGATTTCTCAGAGTGTCACTCCTCAACAAAGTGTATAACTGCACGAGTACCGATAAACTTAGTGCTTGGGTAGGACCCTGCGATTGGCAAACCTCCCATCCAGGGTGGAGTGGAAATACCTATATGTAGTCGCTTTATTCTGAAACTGGGAAAACCATTTACCCAGAAGGGATCGACTCTTTGAGCCGGGGAAGATTTTTACTTACCTGAAATTGTATGTCAAATTATTGTTCTCATCTTGCCATCCAGAACAGTCCACCGAAAAATTGGTTTTCAAAACCAATCCTTCCTTTGGTTTCACACTGCATCTTTTCTTGGGAACAGAGAGTGGTTTTACAGTTCGAAAGTAAAATCGTCTTCTATAACAATTCCTCCTTCTGTTGTTATGGATGCCTTTATCTTGTATGTGGTGTTCATCTCAAGGGAATACTCTTTACCAGGCAGGTTTCCGGCGAGGACTATATTTGGGTTGTCTAGGTCAGTGAGTATTCGTTCAGATAAGTCTGAGATTTGCACCCAAGACAGGCCGGAGTCCTCTCTCTTAAATAGAAACCAGTCATGGCGAGCGATCGTTCCGCAAATATCTCCAGTACAGTTGGATTCTATGATCATTTGCTTCTTGGGAATGACATCAGGGTCACAATTGTAAATGCAGCTGCAAATTTTGGTTAAAAATGTACGCGATTGTCAAAATGTACCATGGTTATGGAACCCACATAGTGATTCTATAGAAAAATAACGGAATAATGCAGGGTGCAACACTATCAAAGATTCTAATCTTCTGACGTTGTATGGCATAACAGGCACGCTTTTGATACAAGAACATGATTATTGAGGCAGGGTGGCGGCATTCGACACAGTATCTTGGAAAAGTGTTAAAATTTCTCCTCCCTCTTCCCCCCCGTCCCCCACACCTCACCCCTCCATACAAAGAAATGGAACTAATGATAACAAACAACGACATGGAGAAGAGTGAACGCATGAACATGTACCAAGATGCATGTGGAGTGGACTTGACGATCCTTACCTGATAAAGAATGATGCCACCACCAACCGATGGATTGCCCTGGAGCTTTCCACACCGTTTGAAACGAGAAGCTCAAACACGTACGTTTGTCCTGAATCCATTTTGTCTACGTCCACAATTATTACATTTTTACCACCACTGAGTCTTCCTGGGCCGTAGCCATAGCAACCACCTGATAGGCCTGCATTGCTATTTGCAGCATCAACCGGAAGCGAATCATTTTCGGGGAATGTTTCGTAGCTTCTTCTACAGAACCAGGTAAAGGTTAGAAGACCTCCTTGTTTAGGATATGGGTCATAGGATCGAGAGCATTTAACGTAATGTTCCCTTGCCCTTTAGTTGCAACAGATACGCCTGAAATGTTTGCGACAGGGCGACTTTGACGAAGCAAGATATAACCATAGTCAAATCCCATAATTCTCAGTTGTGACGAGTTCCTTAAAATATAACTGACGTAATAGTAGCTATCAAGATCATGTTTTCTTCGCATCTTAAACACGTGTTTATGATGCGTCAATGCTCTAGGAAGAAACGAGTTGAAAGTTCTACTCTTTAAAGTTGCATTGGTGATATGCCAGTATCTAATAGTCTTTACTGAGGAACTGCATCGTGAATGCTGTACTTTTGCGTTGAAGACCATCAGGTCCCTTGTATAGTACACCTTGGCTTGGTCCAGCGTCTTGCTCAAGTCGAGGCTCACATTTGCAAGAGGACATCTGCAGTTATCTGAAATTTAAGGTTGGAGGACAGGTTAGTTTTAAATGTAGAAAACTTATCACGTATGACAACTCATTTTAGGGAGCTATTTGTAAGGCTTATATAATCTAGATAACTATAGTAACAATCGGTTAAATAGTAGCAATCGATTATACAGAAAGAAGCGAAAGTAAATTTTGACGGTTTGAAACAAAAAATTACTGCGATGATCACTCTTCACTTTCATCTACAACCGAAGTACAAATATGAATTATTTCATATATATTTCAAATCCAGTTTTCCTTGACACGTTTTAACAAGGAGAGCATGGTAAACATTCTTAGAACACGATGGCGATGACGAGGACGCAAGTACTTTCTCATTGGCTCGCAGCCGGTCAATGTAATAAAAATCTTGATACCCCCCTCGTATACACAAGTGGCCTGCATCTCATTAAACCAGTTCTAGATTCAAAGGTCATTTATTAATCAGTTAATCAGTCAATCAATGTCTATAAACATATTTCAGTAATAATCACTTTAAGTAGAATCAAACGGTCTGCTCATCTGTCACATACTACAGACGTTAATTAGAACGGGCCTATGACACATATGTAAGATACAACAACAACAATAAAATGAAATCTTGTCACCTGTATCCAGCTCCTGCAGATAATCACTGTGAAACATTGGTATTGACTTAATTTCTGTCCTTATTTTTGCCATCAGTTGACCTTTCACATAGGCACTGATGCAGAACACCTTTATCTCTGCCATTGGTAAGGTTTTTTCGGAAGATATATCTATACTTTGAGCGCTTGAATTGAAAAAATAGAATAAAAGGAAAATAGAGTTTATATTCACCAATGAGAACTTTTAATGACTGGGCGATAATGTGAAAGACAGGCTAAAGTGTTTATAAGGTAAAAACAACAACAACTTTTAAAACAACAAAAATCATTTTTTGAGCTCTTTTAGGCTTACATATATAATTAATTAATTTCAGGTTAATTTAATATTTTCAGATACACTTCTTGAGAAGGAACAGCCACTTAGATATATTAAATGCTAGTCGTGCCAAGTGGCCACCGGGATAAAATCACAACAAAAAAAGAAAGAAAAAGAAAATTACAGAAGAAATAGGAATAAAGCAATAGGAGCGTACACATCAGAAAAGGACGAAATGAGCGAGGGTTGAGCAATTATTATCTAAATTTCAATTACCAATAGTTGCAAATTATATATTCTGTCATAAATAAGGTAAAAGTGGGTTAATTCAACAATAAGAAAAAGTTTCACCATGCCGTTTTTGAAATATAAGCAATTAAAGTTAAAATTAAGGGTGTTTTTTAGCAGGTCATAGTGTTGCTATGGTAACCTATTGTGTCACGAAAATAATACCAACGTATTCACCAGTGATTGGGCAGTTTTTTGATACCATGATTGTAGCATCAATTGATAAAGCGTGGTAATTATGACCCATCAAAATCTACGTCTTGGAAAGTGCTGGAAACTGTTTTGAGCCACCTCAAACCAAACCAAAATCAAATTAATTGCTAATTACTTTCGACACTCAACCGAAAACATAAATAAAATATTATCCAAACATTTGCTAACATTTTAACATCGCGATTCCTTTGCTGTTGACTCTATGCATCTGTTTACTGGATAGACATAATTTCGTTGCTACAATCTGGCCAAAAGAGTTTGGGACACTTGCCTTTGTCTTCGATTTTATACGTGGAAGTTTTTAGCCTGAATTTCAGCCGTCTCCTCCTCTCGCTAAGTCTCGGGAGAGAGACGTCTGAAAGCACTGGGCGATAATGCTGTCCGGTGACGTCACGAGTGAAATGTGGTAATTTATGAAATTTCACACGCGACTTTCAGCGCTAGCGCAAAAACAAGTCTAGACAAAACCGTTAAGTTTTGGTGACGTCAATCATCTCCGCCTCCTTATCGACCGTATGCAAATTTTAAAAAAAATTAAAAGGCTTAATCTTTGCAGCGGTCCACTCGTAA
>JAHPZR010043803.1:42500-44411 GCA_019787425.1 Platygyra sinensis
GGCTATTGGAATCCACAAAGAAAAATAGGGGTAGCCACGCAATTTTTCGAACCGGATAATTAGCCTTGAATCTCAACAAAAATGCTGACATCAGCATTTTTCTGAAAAAAGAGGGAAAGGATATTTTCTCACAGATTTCCTTAGAATTCACTCTTACATACAGAAAGGCAAACACATTTTAAAAGATCTTTAAACTACGTGGCAAATGCTAACATTGAAATCATTTTCGGTACGTTTTTAATAACAAAATCGTTGCAAAAGCGCTTTTAGCATCTCTGACAGCCTTCCTCTGCTTCATCTAAAATACAGTCCAAATACCTTTTGCTCACAACCAGAAACTAATCATATGTTGAATAGGCTTGCCACTTCCATTTCGCAACATAAAATGCAGGGGTAACCATGTGTTTTTTAAAGTTATTGATCTTTTTTGAAAACTTTTACGGTGCCTGTTACATTTTTCCTGTCACCTCCCCAGTAAGTAAGACATTTGCGTTTTTGCGCGCGCACTACACCATCTGCAGGTACATGATTACAGTTGGATTTCAGTGTAATTTTCGAAAGATAACAGCTAGATTTTCAGCCAGAAGACGTTAACAGTTAGTGCCTAGTGGTATGCTGCTCTTCTGGTCTCCCTGGTTTAAGTACAGGTTCATTAAAATTGATTTGGTCACCGTAGGAAAATTTTGCTTTAATTTTAGACGTGTACTTGGTGGCGTAGTTGATTGCGTCAATGTCAAACTGTGATTCAAAGTTTTCCAAAATATTTGAAAACATTGTTTTGAAAATGCACTTAGGGGAGTGTATTAGCTTATTACCAGAATGTGAGCATTATATAAACTCACGTTTCTTGCCGTACACTTCCACTCGAAGACAATTCCACCCATGGCGATTCGTTGGATGAAAGCGAATATATCGTGCTTGGACTTGCTCTGGTAACTGGTGTTTGTTAACTGTAGTGGAGTTACCTTTTCTATGGAATTCCTAAGAGGATTGAAAAATAATACTATTCAGGGTTCGAAATCCAACCACATTGACAGGCTTTAGCCGTTGAAAACAGTTTCCAATATTTAGGTAAAGGCAGCCAACATTTTACACTTTATCCATTATCATGATGGGTCCCAAATGTTCAAGTTCACTGTTGCTATGAACATCAATATATTTCCTATAGTTATTTTTGTATTCTTGGAACTTTACATATTTTACTAAAAATTCATTGCTTTGAAGCTTTTGGCCATTAAAATTGTATTATCATACACCCCGTGAAACAGAAAGAAATTCTATCGTATCTAATATATGATAATAAATGGTTCTATGTTCGAGCAAAGATAAAACTAAAAGGAAATACACTAACCACTGAAAAATAGTTGTAAGAATATCTTACCATGTCCGTGCCATTGTCATACGCGTAAGTAATCCAGCTGCTTCCATCTGTTGAGAAAGACAGTTTAAAGGCTGTAACCCATGAATACCGACCAGCATCTCCCTGTGTATCAACTCCACAAACTGTAAACAGATCTCCAAAGTAAATCTGAAGCCACTCATTGTTACTGTCTCTTGTCCGTGAGCACCAGCCGTCT
Organism: Platygyra sinensis; assembly: GCA_019787425.1. Taxonomy (NCBI): domain Eukaryota; kingdom Metazoa; phylum Cnidaria; class Anthozoa; order Scleractinia; family Merulinidae; genus Platygyra; species Platygyra sinensis. The sequence goes on from JAHPZR010043803.1 coordinate 44,078, forward strand.
CCTCTGTTACCCTGCAGCCGGCCGAACTCTGGCTGGTGCAAGGTTTCGTCATATATGGAACTGGCTGTCATCTGATTGTCAGGAATTGTTTTGGGGTCTGAAACGCCGATGGGACACCCCAGACAAGTGGCATAATATTCTGAATGGAAAGAGAAAGACGACAGAATTATCTAACGAGTACTTCTACGTTTTGCGATATGTTTGATTTATTTTCATCGCATTTCCTTGAAAGACAGGAATATTTCCTCGGCTTCGCCTACCCCGTTGGGAAGAGGACGGTACTCTAGAAAGTTTTATGCGGGGAGGCTCGCCCCGAGGCCCATGCAGTCTCTTG
>JAHPZR010043810.1:0-12500 GCA_019787425.1 Platygyra sinensis
AGTCCCTGTCCATAAATATCAAAGATAACTCGGCAAGGGTCGAAAATTCGATTTCGCTCATATTTTTATTGTAGGTAGGCTAGGGTATGACAAAAACTGCTGGATAGTTTTTTTGGCAAAATATCCTTTTATTTCAAAGAAATATGCAAATTACCAAATTCCGTTGAAATCGTCATTTGACGCACCATTTTATTAAACGAGTTTGAGATCCTCGCATGCAAAACCACATTATTCTTCCGTCTTTAAAACACTCAAATATTTTTGTGCAATGTTTAAATGTGTACTGGGTTAATTTTAGGGAATGTTGCGGGTTCTTTTGGGCGCAGAGTAATTAAATTTCGAAGACATGTATTTCGTTCACTTAAAAGTAGTTCCTAAATATAATTGATTTTCACCATGTGCGAAACCTTCAAATGGATTAAGCTTCTGGCGGTTGAATCGCCGAAGGATGGTCTACAGATTCGTGTAAAAATTTCTTTGGGCAAATGATTATGAGCGACGCAAGAGCTTTTCAAAGTACGTTAAAAATGCAAATATTTTCCATCGGTCATCAAATTTCAATTTACGGGTTAGACATAAATTTTAGCATATGCCACATGTCTTGACTTATCTTAAACTAAAATAGACACAGAGCTGATAATTTCGAAATGTTCCTACCTTATTTACTATAAAAGGCAGGTTCAGTAGCCGATTTTCCGTGTTTCCCTCGCCATTCGTTGTATGTGCAAAGTTTCCTTCTGTTTACACAAGGTATGATGAACATCACCAACTGTCATCGTATTTGAAGTTCCAATACCATGAATCAGTCTTTCACCATTTTTCTGCGCATTTGATCACCACTGCATCTAAGTTAACAACGACTAAGTCATTTGTGGATAGTTGCTTGCCTTGCGCTACACCAAAACACTATTACATTTAAGCGATTCTTGCGATTCCTGGAATCCTTGTGCACAGCGGTTCGCTATTTGTTCGTCACGCAATGCGGTCGTTCCATTTTAAGGGTAGGGGTAGGGCGATCTGTATTTTGACACGCAACCACTTAGAGCACACAATCTAGTTGAGTAGGAAGAGATTAAATAAAGGAAAAGAAAGAATGGCTGGTGTACCTTTGTCTCCTGAGTTGTTTACTGTTGTCTTCTCTTACGCGACCAGCATCCTGCATTGCGTAACGCTCTGTCAATAAACTCATACCTAGGTCTTTTCGCGCTGTGCCAATTTTTTTGGTTATTTTTCTCAACCATTATGAACTCAATCCGAAATTTCACCCGAGTCTCTAAATTTCTTAACTTCCACAAAACCAAACAGTGCAAACACGTAATTAATGAGGTCGTATGATTTTTTATAACTTGGCTGAATTTGCGTTCGAATACTTACGCGACAGTCGAAGAATTTTAGCGCCTCTGGCAAAGTCTTTTTTTCTCAAATTGTTTTTCGCAACGTGATCGCACTGTTACCTCGATCTTGCTCGCGCTCTTGCTCCCGTCGTGCTCCCACTGTTTTTTTTTTTTTTTTTGTTTCTTTTTTTTTTTTTTGACACAACAAATCGGTACGAGGTTTTCTTGCGCGTCCGAAGTCGCATAATCTCCGCACGGAAACAAAATGTCGCAAATTATTAATTATTGCCTGAAGCGTTTTGTGAGATTCCGCCATAAAAACAGAGCTTAGGAAGGGCAGCTACCGATGAAAGACAAAGGAAATATTGGACTAGACCAGGAAGAACTAGCGAGTGGTAAGACTACTTTGGGAATGAAGCCGTAGTACCTGAACATTTATTTCACACATGCACAATCCCAGGTCCAACTCGTTTTTATCATTTTCGAACTTTTTAGTGTGAACAGGCGAAACCAGTAGCTTTGTTTTGTTACAGATTAACTGCGTTAGTGTGGCCGGGGCCTGGTTTACAGCTCTTTTGGGGTCTTTACGGTGGCCCACAGCTGTCACGGCAATAATAAATACCTCACGGCAAAACCAAAAGTGTCACGGCGAAATCAAATTCACCACGGCAATAACAAATTCCTCACGGCAAAACCAAAATTGTTCACGGCAAACCAAAATGTTCACGCCAAAACTAAAAAGCTCACGGCAAAAGCAAAGCTCACGGCAAATTGCAAAAACTCACGGCAAAAGCAAAAGCTCACGGCAAAAGCAAAAACTCACGGCAAAACCAAAAAACTCGCGGCAAAAGCAAAAAGGTCACGGCAAAAGCAAAAACCTCACGGCAAAATCAAAAACGCACGGCAAAAGCAAAAGCTCACGGCAAAACCAAAAAACTCGCGGCAAAAGCAAAAGGTCACGGCAAAACCAAAACTCACGGCAAAAGCAAAAAGCTCACGGCAAAAGCAAAACCAGAAAGTGCTTTATCCGCGGTCCTGGGCACTAATAGTGCACGCAAGGCTTTTTGGGTTAAATCCAACATTGGCTGCGTCAAGTTCTTCGAGTTCCCAAATGTTTTGCTCAATTGTGGGGCCTGAAGCTGTTGCAACAGCAACTTTTGTACCAGATGTGGCCAAGGTAACAGAGTAAAAATGAAGAAATAAATTTATGAATAAATATTTAAGTGTCATGGTATTTAGAAGTACTATTTGACATGTTGCAACTTGAACATAAGCAGTGTCGGTAACTGGAGAATGGGCGCTTTTACTCAAGACGGTTAGCCTACACTTTTAAAATCTTTTGTAGTCTCTTCATTAGTTTTTTTTTTTTTTTTTTTTTTTTTTTTGCAGCTACTTAATTCGACTACATGATGATGTTTTTTGGGTTTACTTTATGGTATTGCCTCCTTTTTAAGCAACGTGACTTACGCAACTCCGTTCCTTCAGGATCAGCTCTCTAATAATTTCTTGTACCACTATTCGTGGGACTCTGAATCCCTGTAATTCCAGTGTATGCCAGAGTGTCCGATACCCTCCCATTGACCCAGGTCCCATCATAATCTCTTTAATACGTTTTCTAACTTCCTTAAGTACTTCTTCCGATGGTTGTTTCCGTCTAGAGAGTCCATACTGTCTTAGCCGTCTAAGTAATGTACTGTAACTAATGTGATGGTTGTGATACTTGACAGAAACAGAAGAATTTCATTGTACTCCAAATCCACGGTTTGAAATATAACTTTATGATTGCTTCTTCATCAAAGTTACACTAGTGTGTCTGAATCTGAGTCATCGCTATTACCATCTCTCAGGCCTGTTGAAAAGGCAAATTACTTTGAAAGAATATGTAGCTGTTCCTACTTGCCTTTGCTCTTGAGTAAGATTATTTATTTTTAAAAAGACAATACCGATGTTTTCTTGTTTACAAACATTGACGTCATATTTCTTTTTGATATTCAAATTTGCCAGCCACTGAACAATAGCATGCATTGTTTAAACAGCCAATAAACCTCTGTTGGCACATTAATGACAACAGATGGCGTAACGAGAAACATCGCTAAACTTAGATGAAAACAATCTTGCCTCAAAAATTTACGAGAGCCTTACCCTTTAAGGATACCAATAAAAACACTTTGGTTCAAGTTATTAGAAAAGTTTGAAACAATCAAGGTTTCAAGAGTTTCGGTAATTCCGCTTTATTTTATCCCCAGGTACGTACGTGCATTTTAGTCAAGAAAACAACTACATTCCAATACAAGATCATAGGCTTAAATACTTTCTACAGTATTCCCCAGCGTAGGAAGTGAAATATACTGTGACATAAAGTAAACCCAAAAACCATCATCATGTAGTCGAATTAAGTAGCTGCAAAAAAAAAAAAAAAAAAAAAAAAAAAAAAACTAATGAAGAGACTACAAAAAGATTTTAAAAAGTGTAGGCTAAACCGTCTTGAGTAAAAGCGCCCATTCTCCAGTTACCGACACTGCTTATGTTTTCAAGTTGCAACATGTCAAATAGTACTTCTAAATACCATGACACTTAAATATTTATTCATAAATTTATTTCTTCATTTTAACTCTGTTACCTTGGCCACATCTGGTACAAAAGTTTGCTGTTGCAACAGCTTCAGCCCCACAATTTGAGCAAAACATTTGGGAACTCGAAGAACTTGACGCAGCCATGTTGGATTTAACCCCAAAAGCCTTTGCGTGCACTATTAGTGCCCAGGACCCGCGGATAAAGCACCTTTCTGGTTTTGCTTTTGCCGTGAGCTTTTTGCTTTTGCCGTGAGGTTTTTGGTTTTGCCGTGACCTTTTTGCTTTTGCCGCGAGTTTTTTGGTTTTGCCGTGAGCTTTTTGCTTTTGCCGTGCGTTTTTGATTTTGCCGTGAGGTTTTTGCTTTTGCCGTGACCTTTTTGCTTTTGCCGCGAGTTTTTTGGTTTTGCCGTGAGTTTTTGCTTTTGCCGTGAGCTTTTGCTTTTGCCGTGAGTTTTTGCATTTGCCGTGAGCTTTTGCTTTTGCCGTGAGCTTTTTAGTTTTTGCCGTGAACATTTTGGTTTTGCCGTGAACATTTTGGTTTTGCCGTGAGGAATTTGTTATTGCCGTGGTGAATTTGATTTCGCCGTGACACTTTTGGTTTTGCCGTGAGGTATTTATTATTGCCGTGACAGCTGTGGGCCACCGTAGGTCTTCGTCTCATTATCTGGGCAAGTCTCTCCCTATCGAATTGAAGATGAGGCATGTAGGCCCCAACTGTTTATGTTCAAGACAGTAATTGAGTTTGCCTTTCAAAGTGACGCGTTACAACTGCAGCTACCAACTAATTTTTTCATAAGATCTATGTAGGGCTTCTTTCATTTAAAGTTGATTGTTGAGATGTCCAGCTGATGAAAATTGCATATGTCTTGAAGCATCTTCACAGAAAACTTAGTTTAGAGCAAGCTGCGAATTCACAAATGTTATGGGTCGTTATGCGTATCTCGTACGATGATCGGATACTGAAGTAATATTTCCACCATGACTTCGTTACTCAAATCTTGTGTTCAGCTCTTCGCCGTGTTCAACTTCTTCGTCTTCAGATTCATCAACATGAAGAACTTTCTTTGAAGCGAGGCGTGAGAAAAAAACTTGCAACTTGCTTAGAAGTTAAATAACTCAAAGCATCAAATCTAGAAGAGCCATATGCGTTTCTGACTTTTCTCATTGACTTGGAAACATGGGAAGGATCTGCTTCCTTTACAGTCTCTTCGCCGATTTTGACTTAAGCATTGTTTTTGGTTTTCAGTCAGTCGGGTTCTTTGAGTACCGGAGGATTTCAACGCCCAGCCCATTGACAACGATGAACGGAAATCAGAGGTGCCTTAGCTGTACCAGTATCCTGTACAGGGGTATCAATAGAGGCAAAACCCTGTTCTAGCTTTGATGCATAGAACATCATTGCCTTATTTCTGTCTGCGGGCGTATGGTCAGTTTGCGAATATGGTCAGATATATTTAACAATTAGATTATGAGTTCGAGATCTATGAGGGATAGTTGATGAGGCCTAAAGCCGAATCAACTATCGCCACATAGAAATCCAGAGCGAATAATCTAATTGTTTTAGTAGAATTCTAACTGAAATTAACGCAAATAACAGTTTCCAATGATTTTCCCACGCATTATTGAACTTTAACCTTAAACGAAGTTGCACGTACCGAACTGTCTTTGGCAAATTTGCAGCTTGCTCTAAACTAAGTTTTCTGTGAAGATGCTTCAAGACATATGCAATTTTCATCAGCTGGACATCTCAACAATCAACTTTAAATGAAAGAAGCCCTACATAGATCTTATGAAAAAATTAGTTGGTAGCTGCAGTTGTAACGCGTCACTTTGAAAGGCAAACTCAATTACTGTCTTGAACATAAACAGTTGGGGCCTACATGCCTCATCTTCAATTCGATAGGGAGAGACTTGCCCAGATAATGAGACGAAGACCTACGGTGGCCCACAGCTGTCACGGCAATAATAAATACCTCACGGCAAAACCAAAAGTGTCACGGCGAAATCAAATTCACCACGGCAATAACAAATTCCTCACGGCAAAACCAAAATGTTCACGGCAAAACCAAAATGTTCACGGCAAAACTAAAAAGCTCACGGCAAAAGCAAAAGCTCACGGCAAATGCAAAAACTCACGGCAAAAGCAAAAGCTCACGGCAAAAGCAAAAACTCACGGCAAAACCAAAAAACTCGCGGCAAAAGCAAAAAGGTCACGGCAAAAGCAAAAACCTCACGGCAAAATCAAAAACGCACGGCAAAAGCAAAAAGCTCACGGCAAAACCAAAAAACTCGCGGCAAAAGCAAAAAGGTCACGGCAAAACCAAAAACCTCACGGCAAAAGCAAAAAGCTCACGGCAAAAGCAAAACCAGAAAGGTGCTTTATCCGCGGGTCCTGGGCACTAATAGTGCACGCAAAGGCTTTTGGGGTTAAATCCAACATGGCTGCGTCAAGTTCTTCGAGTTCCCAAATGTTTTGCTCAAATTGTGGGGCTGAAGCTGTTGCAACAGCAAACTTTTGTACCAGATGTGGCCAAGGTAACAGAGTTAAAATGAAGAAATAAATTTATGAATAAATATTTAAGTGTCATGGTATTTAGAAGTACTATTTGACATGTTGCAACTTGAAAACATAAGCAGTGTCGGTAACTGGAGAATGGGCGCTTTTACTCAAGACGGTTTAGCCTACACTTTTTAAAATCTTTTTGTAGTCTCTTCATTAGTTTTTTTTTTTTTTTTTTTTTTTTTTTTTTTGCAGCTACTTAATTCGACTACATGATGATGGTTTTTGGGTTTACTTTATGTCACAGTATATTTCACTTCCTACGCTGGGGAATACTGTAGAAAGTATTTAAGCCTATGATCTTGTATTGGAATGTAGTTGTTTTCTTGACTAAATGCACGTAGTACCTGGGGATAAATAAAGCGGAATACCGAACTCTTGAAACCTTGATTGTTTCAACTTTCTAATAACTTGAACCAAAAGTTGTTTTTATTGGTATCCTTAAAGGGTAAGGCTCTGTAAATTTTTGAGGCAAGATTGTTTTCATCTAAGTTTAGCGATGTTTCTCGTTACGCCATCTGTTGTCATTAATGTGCCAACCAGAGGTTTATTGGCTGTTTAAACAATGCATGCTATTGTTCAGTGGCTGGCAAATTTGAATATCAAAAGAAATATGACGTCAATGTTTGTAAACAAGAAACATCGGTATTGTCTTTTTAAAAATAAATAATCTTACTCAAGAGCAAAGGCAAGTAGGAACAGCTACATATTCTTTTCAAAGTAATTTTGCCTTTTTCAACAGGCCTGAGAGATGGTAATAGCGATGACTCAGATTCAGACACACTAGTGTAACTTTGATGAAGAAGCAATCATAAGTTATTATTTCAACCGTGGATTTGAGTACAATGAAATTCTTCTGTTTCTTGTCAAGTATCACAACCATCACATTAGTTACAGTACATTACTTAGACGGCTAAGACAGTATGGACTCTCTAGACGGAAACAACCATCGGAAGAAGTACTTAAGGAAGTTAGAAAACGTATTAAAGAGATTATTGATGGACCTGGGTCAATGGGAGGGTATCGGACACTCTGGCATACACTGGAATTACAGGGATTCAGAGTCCCACGAATAGTGGTACAAGAAATTATTAGAGAGCTTGATCCTGAAGGAACGGAGTTGCGTAAGTCACGTTGCTTAAAAAGGAGGCAATACCATAAAGTAAACCCAAAAACCATCATCATGTAGTCGAATTAAGTAGCTGCAAAAAAAAAAAAAAAAAAAAAAAAAACTAATGAAGAGACTACAAAAAGATTTTAAAAAGTGTAGGCTAAACCGTCTTGAGTAAAAGCGCCCATTCTCCAGTTACCGACACTGCTTATGTTTTCAAGTTGCAACATGTCAAATAGTACTTCTAAATACCATGACACTTAAATATTTATTCATAAATTTATTTCTTCATTTTTACTCTGTTACCTTGGCCACATCTGGTACAAAAGTTTGCTGTTGCAACAGCTTCAGCCCCACAATTTGAGCAAAACATTTGGGAACTCGAAGAACTTGACGCAGCCATGTTGGATTTAACCCCAAAAGCCTTTGCGTGCACTATTAGTGCCCAGGACCCGCGGATAAAGCACCTTTCTGGTTTTGCTTTTGCCGTGAGCTTTTTGCTTTTGCCGTGAGGTTTTTGGTTTTGCCGTGACCTTTTTGCTTTTGCCGCGAGTTTTTTGGTTTTGCCGTGAGCTTTTTGCTTTTGCCGTGCGTTTTTGATTTTGCCGTGAGGTTTTTGCTTTTGCCGTGACCTTTTTGCTTTTGCCGCGAGTTTTTTGGTTTTGCCGTGAGTTTTTTGCTTTTGCCGTGAGCTTTTGCTTTTGCCGTGAGTTTTTGCATTTGCCGTGAGCTTTTGCTTTTGCCGTGAGCTTTTTAGTTTTGCCGTGAACATTTTGGTTTTGCCGTGAACATTTTGGTTTTGCCGTGAGGAATTTGTTATTGCCGTGGTGAATTTGATTTCGCCGTGACACTTTTGGTTTTGCCGTGAGGTATTTATTATTGCCGTGACAGCTGTGGGCCACCGTAAAGACCCCCAAAAGAGCTGTAAACCAGGCCCCGGCCACACTAACGCAGTTAATCTGGAACAAAACAAAGCTACTGGTTTCGCCTGTTCACACTAAAAAGTTCGAAAATGATAAAAACGAGTTGGACCTGGTATTGTGCATGTGTGAAATAAATGTTCAGGTACTACGGCTTCATTCCCAAAGTAGTCTTACCACTCGCTAGTTCTTCCTGGTCTAGTCCAATATTTCCTTTGTCTTTCATCGGTAGCTGCCCTTCCTAAGCTCTGTTTTTATGGCGGAATCTCACAAAACGCTTCAGGCAATAATTAATAATTTGCGACATTTTGTTTCCGTGCGGAGATTATGCGACTTCGGACGCGCAAGAAAAACCTCGTACCGATTTGTTGTGTCAAAAAAAAAAAAAAGAAACAAAAAAAAAAAAAAAAACAGTGGGAGCACGACGGGAGCAAGAGCGCGAGCAAGATCGAGGTAACAGTGCGATCACGTTGCGAAAAACAATTTGAGAAAAAAAAGACTTTGCCAGAGGCGCTAAAATTCTTCGACTGTCGCGTAAGTATTCGAACGCAAATTCAGCCAAGTTATAAAAAATCATACGACCTCATTAATTACGTGTTTGCACTGTTTGGTTTTGTGGAAGTTAAGAAATTTAGAGACTCGGGTGAAATTTCGGATTGAGTTCATAATGGTTGAGAAAAATAACCAAAAAAAATTGGCACAGCGCGAAAAGACCTAGGTATGAGTTTATTGACAGAGCGTTACGCAATGCAGGATGCTGGTCGCGTAAGAGAAGACAACAGTAAACAACTCAGGAGACAAAGGTACACCAGCCATTCTTTCTTTTCCTTTATTTAATCTCTTCCTACTCAACTAGATTGTGTGCTCTAAGTGGTTGCGTGTCAAAATACAGATCGCCCTACCCCTACCCTTAAAATGGAACGACCGCATTGCGTGACGAACAAATAGCGAACCGCTGTGCACAAGGATTCCAGGAATCGCAAGAATCGCTTAAATGTAATAGTGTTTTGGTGTAGCGCAAGGCAAGCAACTATCCACAAATGACTTAGTCGTTGTTAACTTAGATGCAGTGGTGATCAAATGCGCAGAAAAATGGTGAAAGACTGATTCATGGTATTGGAACTTCAAATACGATGACAGTTGGTGATGTTCATCATACCTTGTGTAAACAGAAGAAACTTTGCACATACAACGAATGGCGAGGGAAACACGGAAAATCGGCTACTGAACCTGCCTTTTATAGTAAATAAGGTAGGAACATTTCGAAATTATCAGCTCTGTGTCTATTTTAGTTTAAGATAAGTCAAGACATGTGGCATATGCTAAAATTTATGTCTAACCCGTAAATTGAAATTTGATGACCGATGGAAAATATTTGCATTTTTAACGTACTTTGAAAAGCTCTTGCGTCGCTCATAATCATTTGCCCAAAGAAATTTTTACACGAATCTGTAGACCATCCTTCGGCGATTCAACCGCCAGAAGCTTAATCCATTTGAAGGTTTCGCACATGGTGAAAATCAATTATATTTAGGAACTACTTTTAAGTGAACGAAATACATGTCTTCGAAATTTAATTACTCTGCGCCCAAAAGAACCCGCAACATTCCCTAAAATTAACCCAGTACACATTTAAACATTGCACAAAAATATTTGAGTGTTTTAAAGACGGAAGAATAATGTGGTTTTTGCATGCGAGGATCTCAAACTCGTTTAATAAAATGGTGCGTCAAATGACGATTTCAACGGAATTTGGTAATTTGCATATTTCTTTGAAATAAAAGGATATTTTGCCAAAAAAACTATCCAGCAGTTTTTGTCATACCCTAGCCTACCTACAATAAAAATATGAGCGAAATCGAATTTTCGACCCTTGCCGAGTTATCTTTGATATTTATGGACAGGGACTCTTAAGTGGTTCACGTTTATTTTTTTTTTACAATACTACGAGTTCTTTCCATACAGGAGGATTCCCTTCTTGCTGTGTGTCTTAAGTGGTTCTCGTTTTTTTTCCCAATACTACAAGTTTTCTCCATACTCGAGGATTCCCTTCTAGCTGTGTGCCTTAAGCGGTTCTCGTTTTTTTTTTCCCCAATACTACAAGTTTTCTCCATACAGGAGGATTCCCTTCTAGCTGTGTGTCTTAAGTGGTTCTTGTTTTTTTCTTCCAATACTACAAGTTTTCTCCATTCAGGACAATTCCCTTCTAGCTTTGTGTCTTAAGTGGTTCTCATTTTTTTTTCCAATACTACAAGTTTTCTCCATACTCGAGGATTCCCTTCTAGCTGTGTGTCTTAAGTGGTTCTCATTTTTTTTTCCAATACTACAAGTTTTCTCCATACAGGAGGATTCCCTTCTAGCTGTGTGTCTTAAGTGGTCTTTAATTTTGTAAAAGAAAAACAGTTGAAAAGCCTAACTATACTATATCCCTGGCGGTATTCATTTAATTGACTTACTACATATAAAAGACAATTGAAGAACATATACATACATACATACATACATACATACATACATACATACATACATACATACATACATACATACATACATACATACATACATAAAGCTTTATTTATACACGGTATCAATTTCATATAAAATATGTAAATATGTAATCTAAAACGAGCACTATTACTACTAGAACAAATAAACAAGTAAAATAAACAACAAACAAATAAACAAGAACTTAAGGGCGGTACGAACGTACTAACTCCACAGTAAAAAAGAATTGAAGAACTTAAGGTCTGCATGAACGTACTAACTCCACAGTAAGAAAGAATTGAAGAACTTAAAGGCTGTACGAACGTACTAACTCCACAGTAAAAAAGAATTGAAGAACTTAAGGGCTGTACAAACGTACTAACTCCACAGTAAAAAAGAATTGAAGAACTTAAGGGCCGTACGAACATACTAACTCCACAGTAAGAAAGAATTGAAGAACTTAAAGGCTGTACAAACGTACTAACTCCACAGTAAAAAAGAACTGAAGAACATAAGGGCCGTACGAACGTACTAACTCCACAGTAAAAGAGAATTGAAGAACATTAAGGGCCGTACAAACGAATTAACTCCACAGTAAAAAAGAATTGAAGAACTTAAGGGCCATACAAACGTACTAACTCCACAGTAAAAAAGAATTGAAGAACTTAAGGGCCGTACGAACGTACTAACCCCACAGTAAAAAAGAACTGAAGAACTTAAGGTAATTCCCTTGAAATTGTTCTACTATCAAACTTCTTTTGAAACTTGGCGTAATGAACATTCATGGTATGAACATTATAAAAATGCAATAAAAAAATGGGGTCACCGTGCTGGTTTACGCGTCAGCAAGCTCTTAAAATGAGGTATTTTTACTGGTTGCGCGTTAAAAGTTCGAATCACCTTCATACAGAATTAAATCTTGGTTACTTGAAAGAAATAAAGTTTTGTCTTGAAAATAAAGCTTCATTTATTGGCATAAGCAGTATTGCTTCATTTAAGCCGTTTTTGATTGCCTGGTTGCGGTAATATTGCACTTTTTCGGACAGTTCCATGGCTAACTTGAAGTCCTCGCCTTGGCCAAAATACACCCAGTTGGGAAATATTTTCCAAAAAAAATCACGTTCTACTATCAAACTTTTTTTCCTCTTCAAATATGTTTTTCATTAGACTGTTCTTAGCAAATACCTAAAAGAAAAATCGGGGGTCACCGTGCTCGTTTAAGAGAAAAAGAGAATTTATTCCGTTATCGAGCTTAGTTTGAGGGAAATCTCTTGCGTTTTGCACATGCACGTGCTCGTGCGCGCGCGCTGATGACGCGAAAATCGTGCGCAGTAGGGATGCGCAATGCAATACTAAGGAATTACCTTAAGGGCCGTACGAACGTACTAACTTCACAGTTAAAGAGAATTGAAGAACTTAAGGGCTGTACGAACGTACTAACCTCACAGTAAAAGAGAAATGAAGAAGAACAGGGCCGTACTAACGTACTAACTGCACAGTAAAAGAGAACTGAAGAAC
>JAHPZR010043813.1:0-34239 GCA_019787425.1 Platygyra sinensis
TTAACAGACTTAGCTGTGTTGAATACACTGCATTTATGGTTTCGATACAGTTTTTCAGAGGCCATAGCGATATTTTTCAATCGTCTTAGATGTGTTTTTTTCTTGTCCCATCCCATTTTGAACTTTTTCATTAAATAATTTGTTACGGCTATTGAAAATACGAGGCTTAAAATATATTTTCGTTTCATTTGAATTCAAACATACAGAATTTTTTACTTCTCACGGAGGTTATTTGCTAAATACCAGACTTTAAGATCCTAATGTTGGATTTTTAGTAACGGGTCTAGATTGTCCGAAATTCTGCTTTTATCAGTTTCTCTTTTGTTTCCTTATTGTTGTCATAGTAATATCAATTTTGCTTAAAACTACATTTTCACAAATTTCAATTCAACGCCAATTACTGGCGAAAATTTTATAGTGATCGGACAAGGAAAAAAACACTTTTTAAAAGTGTTTTTTCCTTGTCCGATCACTATAAAATTTTCACCAGTAGTTGGCGTTGGATTGAAATTTGTGAAAATATCGGTATGGCCTCTGAAAGACTGTATCAAAACACCTTACCTGATCTTACTTTCAACAATTTATTGCTGATAGCTGTACGCCAAGATGGTTGTAGAATAACTAGCTTCTAGCATCTCATGGTCTTCGAGGCGCCTCTCGAAAATGAGCACGGAAGTTTTACTTTACACTACTTCATGGCAAGTTCGGCAAAGAAAATCTGTACTTGAGAGCATTTTAGGCGCCAACGAATAAAGGATTATGAAGTCAATCTTTGAACTCCTTTTGTTGTATGCATTTCGGACGTTACCAAGTGGAAAGAAGAGAAACTCTTCCCCAAAGTTCTAGAACTGGAACGTATCATCTTGATCCAGAGAATGGAAGCGAAGAATCAACCCAACAAGCAGCACAATAAACGACCAGATGCTGGCCGACCAACGGTGAAAGAAATGTACTGGGCAGAAGAACTTATCCCCAAGTCAGTACACTTGCGAAATTTCGAGAAAGAGATACCGAAGCCTCAGTGCTGGCGACCATATATTGCAAAATCGCAGGAATGAAAAGCTGAAACAAACAAGCTCACTTTTCAGACTTGATCCGTTTCTGGACCGGCAAAAAGGGTTTCCTCAGAGTGGGGGGCCCCCGAGAAGAGGGAGCGACTCAAGAAAAGCTGCCATAGCTTTTGAGGTGAATCATCCAATCATCATCACCCAAAATGAGTCACATCAAAGAGCTTATTATCAGACACTACCAGAGCGAAGACCAGCTCCACCGGGGCTGTGGAAAAGCCCACAATGCCCTTCGAAATGCCGGTTACTGGATAATCAATAGTCGTTCCTCTATTGCTCATCAACTTACCGCAAGTCCAAGAGATGGCAAACCATTCTGAAGAACGGCTTACTTCTGCCCCTCCTTTCACGTAAGGACTTTTTCGGCCCTTGGTACATAAAAGAGAGTCGAAGAGAACTAGAATGCTGGGGTATAATCTTTAAATGTCTATAGTCTCGAGCCATTAATTTGAAAACGTTAAACACAATGTAAAAAGAGTCGTTTTTCAATGCCCTGAGACACTTCATCAATCGAAGAGGCAAAGTTAGAGAATTGAGATGAGACGGAGGAAAAAACGTCATGGGGGGCAAGAACGAGCTCAGTGCTGCTTTGAAAGAAGTTAAAACTGATTCAGTTAAGAACTTTCTCCTCTCACAAGATTGCGTTCTGATCGAGTTCAGAATGAACGTGCAATCGACAATTCCCATATGGGCGGCATACAGGAGTGACTTATTCGTACCGTACGTGCAGTTCTCTCCAGCCTTTAGCAAGACCAATCCCAGGAATTAGATGATCTCCGGAAACTCTACGAACTCTGTTCACAGAAGCAGAGAACCTCGTAAGTAGTCGTCCGCTTACGATCGGTAATTATCAGATCCAGATACGCATGAATCAGTCACTCCGAACCGCCAGCCTACATTTAAAGCCAAAGTTGTACTACCACCTCCTGGCAACTTCTCGCGTCCAGATCTATACTCAAGAAAGCGGTGGCACAGAATACATTACCTGCCAGATCAGTTTTGGCGTTGATGGTAAAGAGAGTATTGCATGCTGAAACGTCAGAAATGGAACGAAACCAGTCCTAACAGTCAAGTTGGTGATGTCGTTCTGATCCGTGGAGAGACTTGTCCTAGATACCAGTGGCCACTCGCAAACGTCACAGAGGATTTACACTTAAGTTTGTTTATGTTGGTTCGTTGTAATTTCATAAATTCTTACAACATATGGGGGAGCCTTCTAGTTTGTGTTTTTTTTAAGTTTCGCCCACTCTTTTGGATTGTGTCAGACGTTTGGTTGCTTCATCAGCAGTTTTCTCGCGCCCTTTTTAACCAGACAAAGCCAAAATCGTGGTAAAAATTGATTTATCTTTTTGTTAGTAGTATAGGGCGATCTGAACTATCCTTTTTTGGCGGCCTAGCTCGATTAATTTTTATGTGGAATAAACTTACGCCGATGACGCCATATAGCCTTTTGTCTTTATGTCATGAAAAATGCGGAGGAATCTCGTTAAGATCAGGTCTTGCGCTATTTTTCACTGGTTTGACAGGTTTTAGATCGATGATGTCATATTTTATTTAAAATTATGAGTTTAATATCCTTATTTGGGTATGATGCCACCCGTGAGATAAAATCACTGAATCCCTGTGCGCCAAAATTAAGAGAGGAGAAGTGTGACTTCATGATACCATGGTAGCAAAAGTGGATCACAACAATAGGGAGCTTAAGCAACAACGACGGAGACGGCAACGAGAACGGGAAAAAAGCAATAGTTTTCTAAGATTTGAAAACTGCTGGCCTTCAATGTTATAATCACCGCGCAGTGATTATAGCGGGATGAAGCGAAGCTTCTAGCTGCCAATCATAGCGCTCAATTTCGATCATCAATGCAATTGAACTAATTTCACATAGACCATAATGCACCTTGCTTACCCCCCAAAATTTTGCATAACCAGTGGCTTTGATTTCTCTTGGGATGACTGTGAAATACTCGGGAGAGATTGGAAACAGTGGCTATGCAAAATTTTGGGAGGTAAACAAGGTGCATTATGGTCTCTTTGAAAATGGTGACAAGTACCTTTTTGAGGATGTATGTAAAAGTAGACTGAAATTTTAATGTGCCTTTCCAGAACGAAGACTCTTCCTTCATTTTCTTGCACTGAGTTTCCGTTTCTCTGTAAAACACTTACCTATGCGAATCCCTTTTGGAAGGAAATATGCTCTAAATACTAAATTTCATCAGTTAAAAAAATTTGCCAAGATATCTCACAGTTCAAAGCGAAATTTACCAATACGTAGGAGTTCGCGGAACACCAAGTAAAATGAGTCTAATTGTTTTCATGTTTTGATATTTATCTTCACACATATACATATATTTTTTTTATTTTATAGCTCAAGAATCTTTTAATTTATCCCAAACACCAAATAAAATTCCCATATTAATTTTTAGCTAAAACATGCGCACTACGCACATTTTTTCTCGTTTTTTAAGTAGTTAGTTTTAGTTAGTATCGCAGATGTAAAGCTACCCTGTAGAAATATTGTCAATAAATGTAAATCGCTATTATCATTATTATTATTTTCTACATGAAAGTCTGGTATATCCTAGAAGTGCTCTGGCATTCTAAAATGTCAGCACTTCTCCCTGAGCACTTCTAGGATACGATAGTGATCAAATGATATCCTCTCCAAAAATAAGACGACTTCCACTAACTTTAAATTTCTTTGGCCTCCTGTTGAAAGAAATTTTGTTTAAAGAGTTCTTAGTAAGCTATTTGACTACCCATAGCTTTACCTATAATAAGTAAAGGTAATTCACTTTAAAAGGATGTACTATCCAGATGTTTTTCAAACTTGGCCCAGTTGACAGCCATGTATAGTAAATTGAAAATTTGCAGTAAAAAGATGGGGTCACCGTGCTTGTTTTTTGCAAGTTACGCGCGAAATGTCCAAAGCTGGAACAATCGTCAACAAATATTGCCATATAACAAAAACTATGAATATTACCAAAACCTATTGCTCTTCTGTTGGTCTGGGCCATATTTTTTCGGTAAAGTGACTTCAAATTGCTCGATCTTGAAAGTAATGTAAAAAGTGCTCAAAAATGCAGCGTTTAACGTCATTCTTCTTCTACTATCCAGAATTTTTTATCCTTAAAATATATTTTTCTTGTACCTATAACAGGTAAAAACCACTTATAAAAAGTAGGCAATTTTGGCTTCAAGTGGTCATTTTACGCAAAGGGGCCGCGGCGTGTTTTAAGCCCAACCCCATTTAAGCCGGGAGAGTTATCAGAACAGCTATTAAAATGATTTAGACTATATAGGGAGCCTTTCTTACCTTTTTTTCAGAAGACTGGTGAAAATCACCGCCACCATTTAAGTCGCAATGTTATACACAATACTAGTAATGCGCAGTGCAAAACAACTGCAAAACGAAGGAATTTCCTTAAATGATGATCGATAGAAAGTTTCTCCAGACACGAGTTCGGTGCATAGCAAATGTCTAGTTCTCGTGTATCTCCGCAGTAACACCCCTTGCTGCTCAAGAATTTTCAGTTAAATGAGTGTATTTCCACGGTAACACTTCTTTTCATAAAAGTATTTTTATTTGGAGGTTATCGACAGATATCGATCAAAGACGTGTTTGTGTCGAGAAGCACTCAGGGATACTAAAATGCCGGGTCTTCTGCCTGAGCGCTTCTAGAATATGATCAAATGACATCATCACTCACTGAAATGAGAAAATGATTTCCAACTAATGTAACTCTCTTTGTTATTCTGTTGAAAGAAAGAGTTACGTTAACCGTTTGTGGCATTTGCTATGGTAAATATTTGCAGTTAAGTTGTTATTAGCGCTCTAGTCGATTATCTCAGTAAGTTATTTTAGCACTCTTAGTTTTAGCCTATAAGTTTAACTGATGGACGGTTGAAAGTTTCTTCTGACATGAATTCGGTGCAAAGCAAATGTCACATTTTCGTGCATCTCCGCAGTGACACCTCTAGCTGTACAGGCATTTTCAGTTAAATGAGTATATTTCCAAGGCAACACTATTTTTCATAGCAGTATGTTTTGGTTGGGAATTTCGACAGATATCAAAGCCGTGTCTCTGTTGAGATTGTCGACCAGTTTGACATTTTCAGCTCAGTTTGATCCTCTATCGGTATTTCGCAGGAAATGACTGCCTTTATTCATTTCAACTGTTTTTCGTTTTTTTTCTTGACTATTCAACCAAAATCGTGTCAGTGAATTAACTCTTAATTTGACTTGGAGAGGAAACACCTATTGTTCTGAATTCATTCCTAAAAAGTGTATTGTATTTTTAATTCGCCCTCCCCTGAGTTTTCTGATCACGTCCTTAGTTAAAATATGGAAAAGTCTTAGCCAATCATTTTTCGACAAGAAGCTTCATACCTCTTCGAACTCGAGAACAAGGCAGGATTTTCAAAATGTAATTTTAGTACCTTCCTCTTTGTCATTATGAAAAGTTTGTATGTAATAAGATACCTTGTGGTTTTTATATTGCTCTTCTTGTTTGGTGTTTGCCAGAAAACCTAAGCTTAACGATGAAAAATTCGACAGAAAAGCAATTTTGACAAAGTAATTATCTCGAAGGTTTCATAATAATTAACCTGTTTTAACCAGTCGGAGAAGAGTTATGTCAGCATTAGTTTGCACTAAGCAGCTGGTTTTCTGACTGGTATAATCAAAGTGCTCTGTGAGCAAACTCGTGAAGTGAACAAACAAATTGAAATATTTTTTGGATTATGTTTAATATCATTTGGTTTAGGGAATATTGTGGCTGATTTTCATGTTTAGAGTACGAGCAGTGGTTCAGTGTTCACTCATAACCGACCAAAGAAAAAAAGTAATACTGAGCTGGATAAGAAGGAATTACAATTGAAACGATCATGCTTATACATTTGGCAAGGGTGGACGATGTCATGCTTTAAACATTTTCAATTTTTGTTTCTGGTTCACCAAGAAATAGCTGGCAGCAAATGTTGTTAAAAAGTGAACATTGAAAATATTGAAAAATCCAGGCAATACTGTCTTAATGAAAACATTAATCATTCTCTGTTTATCAAATGAGATAAACAGAAACTAGTTTTAAGTTTTGTTGCAAACTGAACTTGTCATCTTGTGCTTGTAAGGATTGTACAAGGCCATGTTCAAGACATTTTTGATGGAAGTTTCCGATGTAGACAGTCAGTGAAATGCAAAGTCTATATTTTCATTCCAAGTTGCTACAAGGCGACGAGGAAACGAAGGTTATTTTCCGTTGTCAAGGGAAGTTAGAGAAAATTAAGCAAACTGAGAGGAAAAGACTTCCAGCTCACGTAACTAATGAAGTATACCAATAACGAAGAATATAGAATGGGCAAGTTGCCTATAGTATCCACAGAAAAGAGCTCAGTTCCAGGGTGCAATTTAAAGTTAATGTTTAAATGCTGCATGAACGCCTCCACTTAGACTTGCCAAAAGTAGACTTTTACTTCGATAAAATGAAATCGACTTGTTCCGCTTCCTCGGATTCAAATTTAAAATCTGGGTGTGACGTAATGATTCACAGCCTACCCCTTATTCCCTGGAATTTTTTTGATATATCTCAGAGCCAGCATAAGGAGAGTAAAAAACATATGCCCAGTAACCACAACCATGTTTAAGATCAGATTTCAAGGCATTAATAATTATGCTGACTTTGGAGGACAAAACGACACTGAAAACAACAAAATTTCAATTCATTTACTATAGCGGATAGTTAACATTAGAGAAAATACTGGAAAATAAAAGCGAAAAGACATATTTAGACAACAATATTTTAAGACAAAAAAGTCCGAAAATTTCTTCGTCTGCGACAAATAATACAGCGTAAGTGAAAGAAAGATGAAAGTTGTAAATAAAAAAAGACGACAAAAATAGGCAATTATTTTGCGATAAATCGTATTTCAAATGTGCTAAATTAGTGCCCACTTAGTTCTTTTCTCAGGTGTTTTGTAGCAGCTGAATAAAACTAAAAACTTGTACTTGAATTATGCGAATAAAGTAAACAAACACGGCCGCGGAGGTAGCTGTAAATTAAATATGCAGAAATCCACGATGCAAAAATACTGTTAACTTTAAATACCTAAATTTGCCAAAGAAAGGTTACCAAATGAAAGAAATGCGACAGAAAGTTCAATAAAAATAAATTTTCATTCAGGATGAGGCAAAAGAAAACTATTTAAAAAGGAAAAAGTGTTCAACTGAAATTTCGCAAACGTGCTTCGCTGTGATAGTGACAGCATGTTTAAATTAATTCTTCACGTGCGGAAGCTTGAGTTTTTGCCGACGGCTTTTGCAGTCAATTTATCGGCCGTGGCTTTACTCGTGGTTCAAACATTTGAATTAAACTTGGATGTAATACTGTACATTACCTTTTTTGTTTTGTAAAGTCCAGGAAACTGCTTTAAATTCGCGGTCTGTATTCAAAACCCACTGAACACCGACTGTGCAAACACACGGACTTTTGTATTTACCTTCAAAAGCATCCTTAATTTCCGTGTCAGAACTTTCTGGCCCCAAAACTTCAGCAGTTTGACTCCTTTCCCGTTCAGGCTGGATACCTGGTCTTTCTTCAAGGAAATCAAAGGAAAAATAACAAGACAAACGGTGTCAACAACTTTTCTTTCACCATGTCGAAAAACGTCCAACACAAACGGCTTGTAATGGTGAATGTTAAACTCTCTCCAGATCCAGTCAGTGATCGCGACGATTAATGTATTCTTTAACTACTACGTTGATTCACTCCGATTTCTTCGAAATCAAGCTTCTTGAACTAAACATCTTGTTTAGGCTTAACTGTGTTGTGTGTAGCTTGCGAAGAGTCCCGTTGCAAAACAAGCCATAAAGACCTTCCCTCAAAACAAACGTTGCGACTCTATTTGCCGACGAATGAACACATGTGACCTCTAGGCCTTAAAAAAAGCACTCCCGAGTGTCCGAAAAATCCACAAACACCAATTATACTCACTGACAGTTGTTTGGTAAAGGACAAATTAGCCCCAGAAAATCCTCGTACAGACTCGAGCCCGCTGAGTTGTCTGGGGTCTTTAACATAGTTGATACTAATCGGGATGTTTATTTTTTCCACGTTGTCCATGTCATGTTGACATACCTCAGTGGTACCGAACAATTCTGTCGTTCGAGTGTACCGCGATCGACTCCGGGTGTCGGGTGATATTTTTAATTTCTTTTTTTTCTCTTTTTTTTCCCTTTATTTTTAGCGATACACAATATAATAGCTCTGTGTTTATATCATTTCACTCGCCAATATGCGCATTTACCATACCATAAAACCGTACTCCAACGACTTTTTCTGTAAAATCCATACGAATTCAGCATCCAGTGAGAACTTGTGCTGCTCATCGATTTTACGATTTCGGTAGCCGAGTCTTCTTTAACTTTAATATACCTTTTAATTTAGACCTTTAAAACAGCTTATTTTAATTTAAGATAGACAGCAATTTAAAAGTAAGCCGCGAGAGTACCTAATTTGCATAAAGTTTACAGCCCATCGAGGGACACATTTGCCCACAACTCACGATAACTCGTTTCGCGCATGCGCTTTACGAGTTAAAAATGGGGGTAGTACTGATTTAATCGACAATTGTGACAACGCAAGAGACTACTCCCAGGAAATAAGATTATCAAATGAGTGAAGTATAATACAAGCAGTTGTCTCTGTTGTAGGTTGAGCTAGTCGCCATCAAAAAGCCCCATTAACAATATCCTCTCAAGTTCAGTTATCCGGGAAGAGCTCCTTGCATTTTTGTAAATGAGTGCTTTTAGATTATATAACACGCTTACCGAGGCAGGATTAGCTCAGTCGGTAGAGCGCTTGACTGCAGAGCGGGAGGTCGCGGGTTCGATTCCCGGGGCCGGACCAATACTCAAGGTCTTAAACTAACTGAGAAATGAAGGTACTCCCTTTGCCCTGCAAACGGGTAGACCTTCGCGTGGCTCGGATGACCACAGAAAATGGCGGTCCCGTCCTCAGTAGGAGACGTAAAAATAGTGTCCCCAATTAGCACTTTCGTGCTAAATACATTGACACTCAAATAAAGTGCATCTTTTATCTTTGACACCGCGACCACTTTTTGGGGCAAAAATTGCGGGGTTTAGAAATATACTAAGATTTGAAATCTGTAGGAAATTATAACACATGATGCCAGAAGAGAAAAAGTTGAGTAAGTTGAGTCTGCCATCATCATTTGTTGTCATTAGTTATTGTTTTTACCTGTTTATTTGGTTCCAGTCTTTTTCTAGATTTTTAAATTTTACTGTGATCTTTTTAACCGTCACTTCTGAAGATGTATGTTGTCTTGATGAAACGTCACAGACGTCAAGTCTTTAAAATCTAAGGCTTTAATTGCAACATGCGTTGTTTCATCATGTTTCCCAGTTACCGCAGTTGGTGTTCTATTTTTACTGAAGTTGAATGGCCGAAGAAGAAGAGTGTTTAATTTATGGCTCTTGTTTTATTCTGGCTAAACCCAGGTGCTTTAAAAAGGTTCAATTGCTTGGATAAACGATAAACTATTCCGTGAAAAGTAAAATTCAGGATAGCGGTACTATTTGAAAAAACGTTTACTAAGAGGGGATATTTTAATTTGTTTTTAGCTCAGGTGTACGGTCCACTGGCGGGGCGTCGTTTCACCAAGATTCGTTCTTAATATCCTGGATTAAAAATGTTTAGATCAAAGGCATTCTTGACGGCGCTTGTTTTGCTGCACGTTGTTCAGTTTTCCGAAGGAAAAACTTGGTGGAAGCGCTATGATGGCTATTGTAATGCAGCATCTAGAAACTGTGGTGCTCCGTGTAACGTTGATTCGGATTGCCCAGGTGGTGCGTGTTGGGCCAACCATGACGACTGCGGCACATCAGGCTATTGCAATGCGGCATCCAGCAATTGTGGTGACGGATGCAATATACAAAGTGATTGTCCAGGTGGCGATTGCTGGGCCAACCATGACGACTGCAGCACATCAGGCTATTGCAATGCGGCATCTAGCAATTGTGGTGACGGATGCAATATACAAAGTGATTGTCCAGGTGGCGATTGCTGGGCCAACCATGACGACTGCAGCACATCAGGCTATTGCAATGCGGCATCTAGCAATTGTGGTGACGGATGCAATATAAAAAGTGATTGTCCAGGTGGCGATTGCTGGGCCAACCATGACGACTGCGGCACATCAGGCTATTGCAATGCGGCATCTAGCAATTGTGGTGACGGATGCAATATACAAAGTGATTGTCCAGGTGGCGATTGCTGGGCCAACCATGACGACTGCAGCACATCAGGCTATTGCAATGCGGCATCTAGCAATTGTGGTGACGGATGCAATATAAAAAGTGATTGTCCAGGTGGCGATTGCTGGGCCAACCATGAAGACTGCAGCACATCAGGCTATTGCAATGCGGCATCTAGCAATTGTGGTGACGGATGCAATATAAAAAGTGATTGTCCAGGTGGCGATTGCTGGGCCAACCATGAAGACTGCAGCACATCAGGCTATTGCAATGCGGCATCTAGCAATTGTGGTGACGGATGCAATATACAAAGTGATTGTCCAGGTGGCGATTGCTGGGCCAACCATGACGACTGCGGTGGCACCCCCACAGGAGATCACATTGTCGGAGCATACCTCGGGATGTTGCCGGGAGGAATATCTGCTCCTCCACTGTCCTCTGTACCGAACGAGGTGAATTATATGTTACTGGGTTTCGCTAAAGATCCATCACAAAAGGGCAATTTTGAGCCATTTTCTATGTGGCTAAGAATGGGTATTACCTACGATAGCATCAGTAGCGACAAAGCGGCGAATCCAGGCAGAAAGTATATGATCTCCATTGGTGGAGCAGCAGACTGGGGAGGAACGTTCGGTATTGCCGGCGGTATGAGCGTCTCTCAGTGGGTAGGCAATGCAGATAATTCTATTTCCAGTATAGTTAACAGTTATAATGCGGATGGCGTCGATATCCAGGTGAGTACTTTTTAGTCATTTTGTTCATTTTTGATTGCACAGTAACCCTGCCGGCAGAGCCTTTCTTTTCAGGAATGTTGGAGTTTGCCCTTCTCGTGAGACTCTTGATGAACGCGCGCGGCACATGCTTGAATATAGTTTCCAACCCAGGCCTAATAATCGTGTGCTTGCCACAGCCGGGTTATTTATGAACATGGGTTTATCAATAAACAGATACTCCCTCTCGCAAAATACCAGTTTGACGAGTCACCTGCTGTATGTACCCAACGAATTAACAGGCTTTTTGCTGTTTAGAAACCTTGATTCTTGCTCAAAAGCTACTCTTGACTGTATTTGAACAAGGTAACCTGCTCGTGATTATTGACGTAAAAAAAGACCACACGAACAACCAACTTCGGAAAGGAACTGAGTGTCAAGGAAAACTCGCTCGTAGTAAGGAGTTTTAAGTTTGTCTTTTCTATCTTAGTTTGAAGGCGGAACATCAGACCCCGATTTCTCCACGGCAATCCCACAGCTTGCTCAACGTTTGAAAGCCCGAGGCTTTTTAGTTTCAGTCGGACCTTTCTACGGTGGAACATGGAATGACTACATCAGCCTGCCGTTGAACGACGTCGACTATGTATTTTGTCAGTTCTATGCCAAAAACTTGCAGACAGTGGATAGCGTGGTGAGCGACATCACAAGTGCGGCAAACGATCTGGGTAGTTGGGACAAGCTTATTGCCGGGTTTAACTCCAACAACAGAAACCCTAACCCCTCCACATCATTGCAAGCCGTGTATCAACTCAAAAGCTCTCTCAAGGGAACATTCACATGGGCTGCTGAAGATTCTCAGTCTAACTCGCCTCCATATTGCATTGAGAAAAACTCCGCAAACATTTTGAACAACAACCAGCAGCCTGGGTCATGTAATTGGTAAAGAAACAGTGAACCCACGCGGCTTTGCAAAGGAGATGGCTCATGAGTCAAAACATTTATTTGGACACGGTAGTTTTAGGGTTTAGGGTTAGTGTTAAGGTTAGGATTAGGGTTAGTGTTAGGGTTAGGGTTAGGGTTGGGGTGTCCTTTGCAAACACGCTAAGAATTCAAGTTAGCCTACTTTATTTCATTTGCTTATTAATAATGTTTTATTGCTTTGTTTATTGGACCCCCGAGGCCAGTATATTTCGGATAGTTCGGTTTATGCCGCGGTCCAGGCACAAAAACAAATATAACCTTTTAAAAAATCGGCAAGCACATACAAAATTTTACAACAAAACCAAAAACGTAAGTCCAGGTTTAGGGTTTAGGGTTAGTGTTAAGGTTAGGATTAGGGTTGGGGTGTCCTTTGCAAACACGCTAAGAATTCAAGTTAGCCTTCTTTATTTCATTTGCTTATTAATAACGTTTCATTGCTTTGTTTATTGGACCCCCGAGGCCAGTATATTTCGGCTAGTTCGGTTTATGCCGCGGTCCAGGCACAAAAACAAATATAACATTTCAAAAATCAGCAAGCACATACAAAATTTTACAACAAAACCAAAAACGTAAGTCCAGAAAACATAAGTTTTTCAGTTTTATTCCCCGCGTATTGGTTCTTCTCGTATACATTTGGCCTTTTGGCCCTTTGCAGTCAGCTGTGAAAAGAGAATATGTTGTTATTGAGTTATTTTGCTTTTGCTGATAAAAAATATGAAAAGCCAATATAGAGATCATTTATTCTTTACTCTTAACTTCTGCAAACAGTAAACATGGCGTTGATATTTATTAGGCGTAAAACTATTTCTAAAGCTATAACTGTAATAGGTTTAAGCCTTCAAGGTGTTAATCAGCCTGTGA
Source organism: Platygyra sinensis (assembly GCA_019787425.1). Taxonomy (NCBI): domain Eukaryota; kingdom Metazoa; phylum Cnidaria; class Anthozoa; order Scleractinia; family Merulinidae; genus Platygyra; species Platygyra sinensis. Next base: position 12,891 of record JAHPZR010043813.1, read on the forward strand.
GAAGCCGTTATCCACCCGTGTAACTTTTTATTTCAAAGCAAGCTTAGTTTCCACCAACAATCTTTCAAGAATGATTGCTGTATTCTGAAATCTGACTCATTCAATTATACGGTATCTGTATTGCTTGGCTAGATCAGGCTTAAAATCATGTTCTTTCTGAAATTTTCTTTGGTTATCTTTTGTCTGTACACGCGGTGTAGTCTTGGATTAAACCTCTACATTGGAGCAAAGTTCTGTGTACACTATTTGTTGTGTCAGGGGTATATAAAAAATCTGAGGGTTGTCCAATACTCAGACAAATTTCTGCTAGGCATTGTAATCTATTGTATTTTCTTCACATTACAATCCTGTACAAAAGCATAACAATAAGGAAGGAAGCAGCAATGCATAAGTTTGTCGGAGTATTGGTCAGGAAAATTTAAGAGATCCAGACCTTCCCGGAGCCAGCCAGTGCTCCTCCAGGATAAAGACCTTTTCAAGATAAGTTTTTAGAGATTTTCTCCCCTTAGTCATTTGTGAAAGCAAAACTTGTTTTCACACCCTGTTTTCACACAATCGCGGCGAAGAGAAAGTAAGGGTACATATGAATGTTGAGCCGCGTAGCACTGGGAACACAAATAGTAGAACAGAGAATTAACTCTGAAGTGTAAATTTAAGTGCTACTTAAACCCATAAATAACTCACTGGGCGTTAGCCCTAGTATAGGGAAACATGGAACCACACGAGGCAAAGAAAAAATCTTTTGACCTCGGTGGGAATCGAACCCACAACCTCCGGAATAGATCTACCGTTACTCTGCCGACTGAGCTACAAGGTCCCACAGAGAAAGTCGGGGACGATTTTAGATGGTGAATCGCAGCGAAGAGAAAGTAAGGGTACATATGAATGTTGTGCCGCGTAGCACTGGGAACACAAATAGTAGAACAGAGAATTAACTCTGAAGTGTAAATTTAAGTGCTACTTAAACCCATGAATAACCCTTTGGGCGTTAGCCCTAGTAAAGGGAAACATGGAACCACACGAGGCAAAGAAAAAATATTTTGACCTCGGTGGGAATCGTCCCCAACTTTCTATGTGCGACCTTGTAGCTCAGTCGGCAGAGTAACGGTAGATCTATTCCGGAGGTCGTGGGTTCGATTCCCACCAAGGTCAAAAGATTTTTTCTTTGCCTCGGGTGGTTCCATGTTTCCCTTTACTAGAGCTAACGCCCAGTGGGTTATCTATGGGTTTAAGTAGCACTTAAATTTACACTTCAGAGTTAATTCTCTGTTCTACTATTTGTGTTCCCAGTGCTACGCGGCACAACATTCACATGTACCCTTACTAGTTCTATTTAATGTTCGGCAAAAGACAAAACGCATCCAGTTTCAATTGAACAGAAAAGATCTCCCGCTGGTATTTATGTAGAGCTGTTTCAAAATAAAAATATTTCAATTAAACCAGAATAAATGAAAAACCTTATTGTTAAATTAGAGTGATTCGAAAAAGATAAATTCAAAATTGATACTGGGAAACGTGACACAGTAAAACCTTAAAGTATACACAAGCAAAGTTTATTGTCTTGATGATATATTTGTACATAATAACAGACAGTGCTTAACGACGGTAACGGACACAAGACTTATACTTCAACTTTGTCGATCAATGGCCAAAGCATAGGCGCCATTAATTAATTTCGCGTTTTCCGCCCTCTGACGTAAACTTTTCATTTCTCCTTACCTCTAGTTGGAAACATAATATCAACAAACACACAAACAAAAGAAATTTAACCTTACCTTACTAATGAAAGAAAAATGAGAGGTATGCAGCAAAATGAATATTAGTAGGTCCAATAAGACTGATATTCTGTTAAACATCCTGACCTAGTGTAAAGTTCTCTGAACACCAATTAAATTGAATCCTAGATGTTCTTGAACGTTCTTAATTAAAAGAGTATAACATGAGTTCAGCAAACAATGTCCGTACCCACATTTCTTAAATCGGTCTCCTGCGAAGTTTGGGCACACGCGCGGACCTCCTCAGTGTGAGTTCAGCTTGAGCACTTCTACTTGAGTTGGTGTCCACCTATACTGGGTCTGCACTCGAGTTGATGTCAACGTGATACTGGGTCTTCACTTGAGTTGGTGTCAACTGATACTAGCTCTGCACTCCAGTTGATGTCAACTGACACTGGGTCTGCACTTGAGTTGGTGTCAACTGATACTAGCTCTGCACTCCAGTTGATGTCAACTGACACTGGGTCTGCACTTGAGTTGGTGTCAGGTGATACTGGGTCTGCACTTCAGTTGGCGCCAATTGATACTAGGTCTGCGCTTGAGTTGGTGTCAGATGATACTGGGTCTGCACTTGAGTCGGTGTCAACTGATACTGGGTCTGCACTTGAGTTGGTGTCAGGTGATATTGGGTCTGCACTTCAGTTGGTGTCAATTGATACTAGGTCTGCGCTTGAGTTGGTGTCAGATGATACTGGGTCTGCACTTGAGTCGGTGTCAACTGATACTGGGTCTGCACTTGAGTTGGCGTCAACTGATACTGGGTCTACACTTGAGTTGGTGTCAACTGATACTGGGTCTGCACTTGAGTTGGTGTCAGCTGATACTGGATCTGCATGGTCTTGGTCAAACATCTTAAAGTGGGAAGAATTATGAGTCACCTTTCGATCATCTCCTTCAGCTTTCAGCACTGACTGTGGTCAGTTGGTTGCTTTTGCCAACACAGTATCTCCAACCTGTATGTCAGAATAGTATTCATCTTGAGTTTCTGTTGCGCATCAAGCTCACGCATTAGTGCTGGTTTCAAACCTGTTTCGCATAAAAAAGCAACAGAGTAGGGCAGGGCTGGTCTTCCAAAGGGGGCAGTGGCAGGACCAACACCAGTAGTACAATGAGGAGTTGCTCGATAGTTTCGTAGGGACTGGTACGTCTGTTATCTCCAGTTAGAAGTGCGGATCGGAGCACCTTCCCAAATGTTTTCATGAAGCGTTCCACTTCGCCATTTGCTTCTGGCCATGGAGGAGTAAATTTACAGAGTTTGAAACCAAGATAATTTGCAAAATTGGCGAATTGGTGACATGAAAGGGAGGACCGTTATCAGACTTGACAACTTGAGGCACACCATCTGGTGTTAGACATGAGTTTAATCATGAGGTTGTCACTGGTGATTTTTGTTGCAGTATGTATATTGCCATCAGGTGAGAATTCATTTGTTTTTATGGCTATCGTTAATATATCCACATATTGCTCTGTCATTTTACATTTTCTTTTCCAACCCTAGAAACGAACAAGTGAAAATAATATGTTGATACTCTGTTCCCTACGAACAGCATTTGCAGGAGGTATATTATGTCAGTCATTCCCAGAAGACCCTCTTCAATCTGCAACACCTCTGCTTGTAACCAAAAAAAATGTAACTCTCTCTGGTCCGGTATATTTCGCACGCTGCGTGGCCGAATGCTGCACCGGGGAAAAATGCAATATGAACCTCTTCCCAATTCTGACAGAACTTTCATTGACAGAACCTTCATCAACAGTCGAAGTGGTCGTCAGCTCTACTCCCGTATCTCAAAATACTACACAGCCTGAAACCACTGAGGCATCAACCAAACTTGCAACTTCCTGGGCATCATGATAAAGGCATTCTTATATTTTCCTGTCTTGCTGCTGGTTACACTCGACATAATGAACTAAGCACTTAACTTGACGAAAGCAATCAACTTTAGCATTTTTGTTGCTGAAATAAAGGAACTGCACTTAAACTTAGCTCTCTCTTGAGAACACAGTTTTATCTCAGTAACGGAAACAGTTTTCATACAAACCAATTACCCGGGAAACAAGAATGGTTATTTAACAACTATTCACCGAAGTGGAGGTGGCTAATGGTGGATATTAAATGAAATATCCACAGCTAGCCACCGACACTGAGGTGAATAGTTGTTTTAGTAAGTAAATAAGTGAGATGGCATACACCACCAAATATTAATTTAGACGATTTCTTCATTTGTCAAGGATGCAAACCGGGACGCCATTTTCCCCCAAGTTGCGCGCAATATTGCGTGCAATGTTGCACCGTGTATCCGGGCCTTTATGCATGTTGAAGCTCTCTCTCGCTATCACCCTACCAAAACACGTCCAAACACAAAGGGTTCATTAGCGATGGCTCTGCACGTGCACCACGATTTTTGGTACATTTCTCTGACTTTCTCTGCAAAGCATGACATAAATGAAAGTACAGTTTAAGTCGCCAGAATAATGCTTTCTCTGTGAATCCTAACCCTTTGTTACTAATTCATGGTCTGGATCATTTGACTGAATTTTGAAACTGACGTTTTCGATAGCATTCCGTAATGTTTTCCTTTCTCGAGACAGCTGTACAGTGGAGAGCGTTGAAGGAGCGCTCTGATTGGCTAGTCAAACTCCGAATATCCTTTTCTATGTACCTCCGAGCAACTTGGGGGAAAATGGCGTCCCGGTTTGCATCCTTGACAAATGAAGAAATCGTCTAAATTAATATTTGGTGGTGTATGCCATCTCACTTATTTACTTACTAAAACAACTATTCACCTCAGTGTCGGTGGCTAGCTGTGGATATTTCATTTAATATCCACCATTAGCCACCTCCACTTCGGTGAATAGTTGTTAAATAACCATTCTTGTTTCCCGGGTAATTGGTTTGTATGAAAACTGTTTCCGTTACTGAGATAAAACTGTGTTCTCAAGAGAGAGCTAAGTTTAAGTGCAGTTCCTTTATTTCAGCAACAAAAATGCTAAAGTTGATTGCTTTCGTCAAGTTAAGTGCTTAGTTCATTATGTCGAGTGTAACCAGCAGCAAGACAGGAAAATATAAGAATGCCTTTATCATGATGCCCAGGAAGTTGCAAGTTTGGTTGATGCCTCAGTGGTTTCAGGCTGTGTAGTATTTTGAGATACGGGAGTAGAGCTGACGACCACTTCGACTGTTGATGAAGGTTCTGTCAATGAAAGTTCTGTCAGAATTGGGAAGAGGTTCATATTGCATTTTTCCCCGGTGCAGCATTCGGCCACGCAGCGTGCGAAATATACCGGACCAGAGAGAGTTACATTTTTTTTGGTTACAAGCAGAGGTGTTGCAGATTGAAGAGGGTCTTCTGGGAATGACTGACATAATATACCTCCTGCAAATGCTGTTCGTAGGGAACAGAGTATCAACATATTATTTTCACTTGTTCGTTTCTAGGGTTGGAAAAGAAAATGTAAAATGACAGAGCAATATGTGGATATATTAACGATAGCCATAAAAACAAATGAATTCTCACCTGATGGCAATATACATACTGCAACAAAAATCACCAGTGACAACCTCATGATTAAACTCATGTCTAACACCAGATGGTGTGCCTCAAGTTGTCAAGTCTGATAACGGTCCTCCCTTTCATGTCACCAATTCGCCAATTTTGCAAATTATCTTGGTTTCAAACTCTGTAAATTTACTCCTCCATGGCCAGAAGCAAATGGCGAAGTGGAACGCTTCATGAAAACATTTGGGAAGGTGCTCCGATCCGCACTTCTAACTGGAGATAACAGACGTACCAGTCCCTACGAAACTATCGAGCAACTCCTCATTGTACTACTGGTGTTGGTCCTGCCACTGCCCCCTTTGGAAGACCAGCCCTGCCCTACTCTGTTGCTTTTTTATGCGAAACAGGTTTGAAACCAGCACTAATGCGTGAGCTTGATGCGCAACAGAAACTCAAGATGAATACTATTCTGACATACAGGTTGGAGATACTGTGTTGGCAAAAGCAACCAACTGACCACAGTCAGTGCTGAAAGCTGAAGGAGATGATCGAAAGGTGACTCATAATTCTTCCCACTTTAAGATGTTTGACCAAGACCATGCAGATCCAGTATCAGCTGACACCAACTCAAGTGCAGACCCAGTATCAGTTGACACCAACTCAAGTGTAGACCCAGTATCAGTTGACGCCAACTCAAGTGCAGACCCAGTATCAGTTGACACCGACTCAAGTGCAGACCCAGTATCATCTGACACCAACTCAAGCGCAGACCTAGTATCAATTGACACCAACTGAAGTGCAGACCCAATATCACCTGACACCAACTCAAGTGCAGACCCAGTATCAGTTGACACCGACTCAAGTGCAGACCCAGTATCATCTGACACCAACTCAAGCGCAGACCTAGTATCAATTGGCGCCAACTGAAGTGCAGACCCAGTATCACCTGACACCAACTCAAGTGCAGACCCAGTGTCAGTTGACATCAACTGGAGTGCAGAGCTAGTATCAGTTGACACCAACTCAAGTGCAGACCCAGTGTCAGTTGACATCAACTGGAGTGCAGAGCTAGTATCAGTTGACACCAACTCAAGTGAAGACCCAGTATCACGTTGACATCAACTCGAGTGCAGACCCAGTATAGGTGGACACCAACTCAAGTAGAAGTGCTCAAGCTGAACTCACACTGAGGAGGTCCGCGCGTGTGCCCAAACTTCGCAGGAGACCGATTTAAGAAATGTGGGTACGGACATTGTTTGCTGAACTCATGTTATACTCTTTTAATTAAGAACGTTCAAGAACATCTAGGATTCAATTTAATTGGTGTTCAGAGAACTTTACACTAGGTCAGGATGTTTAACAGAATATCAGTCTTATTGGACCTACTAATATTCATTTTGCTGCATACCTCTCATTTTTCTTTCATTAGTAAGGTAAGGTTAAATTTCTTTTGTTTGTGTGTTTGTTGATATTATGTTTCCAACTAGAGGTAAGGAGAAATGAAAAGTTTACGTCAGAGGGCGGAAAACGCGAAATTAATTAATGGCGCCTATGCTTTGGCCATTGATCGACAAAGTTGAAGTATAAGTCTTGTGTCCGTTACCGTCGTTAAGCACTGTCTGTTATTATGTACAAATATATCATCAAGACAATAAACTTTGCTTGTGTATACTTTAAGGTTTTACTGTGTCACGTTTCCCAGTATCAATTTTGAATTTATCTTTTTCGAATCACTCTAATTTAACAATAAGGTTTTTCATTTATTCTGGTTTAATTGAAATATTTTTATTTTGAAACAGCTCTACATAAATACCAGCGGGAGATCTTTTCTGTTCAATTGAAACTGGATGCGTTTTGTCTTTTGCCGAACATTAAATAGAACTAGTAAGGGTACATGTGAATGTTGTGCCGCGTAGCACTGGGAACACAAATAGTAGAACAGAGAATTAACTCTGAAGTGTAAATTTAAGTGCTACTTAAACCCATAGATAACCCACTGGGCGTTAGCTCTAGTAAAGGGAAACATGGAACCACCCGAGGCAAAGAAAAAATCTTTTGACCTTGGTGGGAATCGAACCCACGACCTCCGGAATAGATCTACCGTTACTCTGCCGACTGAGCTACAAGGTCGCACATAGAAAGTTGGGGACGATTCCCACCGAGGTCAAAATATTTTTTCTTTGCCTCGTGTGGTTCCATGTTTCCCTTTACTAGGGCTAACGCCCAAAGGGTTATTCATGGGTTTAAGTAGCACTTAAATTTACACTTCAGAGTTAATTCTCTGTTCTACTATTTGTGTTCCCAGTGCTACGCGGCACAACATTCATATGTACCCTTACTTTCTCTTCGCTGCGATTCACCATCTAAAATCGTCCCCGACTTTCTCTGTGGGACCTTGTAGCTCAGTCGGCAGAGTAACGGTAGATCTATTCCGGAGGTTGTGGGTTCGATTCCCACCGAGGTCAAAAGATTTTTTCTTTGCCTCGTGTGGTTCCATGTTTCCCTATACTAGGGCTAACGCCCAGTGAGTTATTTATGGGTTTAAGTAGCACTTAAATTTACACTTCAGAGTTAATTCTCTGTTCTACTATTTGTGTTCCCAGTGCTACGCGGCTCAACATTCATATGTACCCTTACTTTCTCTTCGCCGCGATTGTGTGAAAACAGGGTGTGAAAACAAGTTTTGCTTTCACAAATGACTAAGGGGAGAAAATCTCTAAAAACTTATCTTGAAAAGGTCTTTATCCTGGAGGAGCACTGGCTGGCTCCGGGAAGGTCTGGATCTCTTAAATTTTCCTGACCAATACTCCGACAAACTTATGCATTGCTGCTTCCTTCCTTATTGTTATGCTTTTGTACAGGATTGTAATGTGAAGAAAATACAATAGATTACAATGCCTAGCAGAAATTTGTCTGAGTATTGGACAACCCTCAGATTTTTTATATACCCCTGACACAACAAATAGTGTACACAGAACTTTGCTCCAATGTAGAGGTTTAATCCAAGACTACACCGCGTGTACAGACAAAAGATAACCAAAGAAAATTTCAGAAAGAACATGATTTTAAGCCTGATCTAGCCAAGCAATACAGATACCGTATAATTGAATGAGTCAGATTTCAGAATACAGCAATCATTCTTGAAAGATTGTTGGTGGAAACTAAGCTTGCTTTGAAATAAAAAGTTACACGGGTGGATAACGGCTTCTCACAGGCTGATTAACACCTTGAAGGCTTAAACCTATTACAGTTATAGCTTTAGAAATAGTTTTACGCCTAATAAATATCAACGCCATGTTTACTGTTTGCAGAAGTTAAGAGTAAAGAATAAATGATCTCTATATTGGCTTTTCATATTTTTTATCAGCAAAAGCAAAATAACTCAATAACAACATATTCTCTTTTCACAGCTGACTGCAAAGGGCCAAAAGGCCAAATGTATACGAGAAGAACCAATACGCGGGGAATAAAACTGAAAAACTTATGTTTTCTGGACTTACGTTTTTGGTTTTGTTGTAAAATTTTGTATGTGCTTGCTGATTTTTGAAATGTTATATTTGTTTTTGTGCCTGGACCGCGGCATAAACCGAACTAGCCGAAATATACTGGCCTCGGGGGTCCAATAAACAAAGCAATGAAACGTTATTAATAAGCAAATGAAATAAAGAAGGCTAACTTGAATTCTTAGCGTGTTTGCAAAGGACACCCCAACCCTAATCCTAACCTTAACACTAACCCTAAACCCTAAACCTGGACTTACGTTTTTGGTTTTGTTGTAAAATTTTGTATGTGCTTGCCGATTTTTTAAAAGGTTATATTTGTTTTTGTGCCTGGACCGCGGCATAAACCGAACTATCCGAAATATACTGGCCTCGGGGGTCCAATAAACAAAGCAATAAAACATTATTAATAAGCAAATGAAATAAAGTAGGCTAACTTGAATTCTTAGCGTGTTTGCAAAGGACACCCCAACCCTAACCCTAACCCTAACACTAACCCTAATCCTAACCTTAACACTAACCCTAAACCCTAAAACTACCGTGTCCAAATAAATGTTTTGACTCATGAGCCATCTCCTTTGCAAAGCCGCGTGGGTTCACTGTTTCTTTACCAATTACATGACCCAGGCTGCTGGTTGTTGTTCAAAATGTTTGCGGAGTTTTTCTCAATGCAATATGGAGGCGAGTTAGACTGAGAATCTTCAGCAGCCCATGTGAATGTTCCCTTGAGAGAGCTTTTGAGTTGATACACGGCTTGCAATGATGTGGAGGGGTTAGGGTTTCTGTTGTTGGAGTTAAACCCGGCAATAAGCTTGTCCCAACTACCCAGATCGTTTGCCGCACTTGTGATGTCGCTCACCACGCTATCCACTGTCTGCAAGTTTTTGGCATAGAACTGACAAAATACATAGTCGACGTCGTTCAACGGCAGGCTGATGTAGTCATTCCATGTTCCACCGTAGAAAGGTCCGACTGAAACTAAAAAGCCTCGGGCTTTCAAACGTTGAGCAAGCTGTGGGATTGCCGTGGAGAAATCGGGGTCTGATGTTCCGCCTTCAAACTAAGATAGAAAAGACAAACTTAAAACTCCTTACTACGAGCGAGTTTTCCTTGACACTCAGTTCCTTTCCGAAGTTGGTTGTTCGTGTGGTCTTTTTTTACGTCAATAATCACGAGCAGGTTACCTTGTTCAAATACAGTCAAGAGTAGCTTTTGAGCAAGAATCAAGGTTTCTAAACAGCAAAAAGCCTGTTAATTCGTTGGGTACATACAGCAGGTGACTCGTCAAACTGGTATTTTGCGAGAGGGAGTATCTGTTTATTGATAAACCCATGTTCATAAATAACCCGGCTGTGGCAAGCACACGATTATTAGGCCTGGGTTGGAAACTATATTCAAGCATGTGCCGCGCGCGTTCATCAAGAGTCTCACGAGAAGGGCAAACTCCAACATTCCTGAAAAGAAAGGCTCTGCCGGCAGGGTTACTGTGCAATCAAAAATGAACAAAATGACTAAAAAGTACTCACCTGGATATCGACGCCATCCGCATTATAACTGTTAACTATACTGGAAATAGAATTATCTGCATTGCCTACCCACTGAGAGACGCTCATACCGCCGGCAATACCGAACGTTCCTCCCCAGTCTGCTGCTCCACCAATGGAGATCATATACTTTCTGCCTGGATTCGCCGCTTTGTCGCTACTGATGCTATCGTAGGTAATACCCATTCTTAGCCACATAGAAAATGGCTCAAAATTGCCCTTTTGTGATGGATCTTTAGCGAAACCCAGTAACATATAATTCACCTCGTTCGGTACAGAGGACAGTGGAGGAGCAGATATTCCTCCCGGCAACATCCCGAGGTATGCTCCGACAATGTGATCTCCTGTGGGGGTGCCACCGCAGTCGTCATGGTTGGCCCAGCAATCGCCACCTGGACAATCACTTTGTATATTGCATCCGTCACCACAATTGCTAGATGCCGCATTGCAATAGCCTGATGTGCTGCAGTCTTCATGGTTGGCCCAGCAATCGCCACCTGGACAATCACTTTTTATATTGCATCCGTCACCACAATTGCTAGATGCCGCATTGCAATAGCCTGATGTGCTGCAGTCTTCATGGTTGGCCCAGCAATCGCCACCTGGACAATCACTTTTTATATTGCATCCGTCACCACAATTGCTAGATGCCGCATTGCAATAGCCTGATGTGCTGCAGTCGTCATGGTTGGCCCAGCAATCGCCACCTGGACAATCACTTTGTATATTGCATCCGTCACCACAATTGCTAGATGCCGCATTGCAATAGCCTGATGTGCCGCAGTCGTCATGGTTGGCCCAGCAATCGCCACCTGGACAATCACTTTTTATATTGCATCCGTCACCACAATTGCTAGATGCCGCATTGCAATAGCCTGATGTGCTGCAGTCGTCATGGTTGGCCCAGCAATCGCCACCTGGACAATCACTTTGTATATTGCATCCGTCACCACAATTGCTAGATGCCGCATTGCAATAGCCTGATGTGCTGCAGTCGTCATGGTTGGCCCAGCAATCGCCACCTGGACAATCACTTTGTATATTGCATCCGTCACCACAATTGCTGGATGCCGCATTGCAATAGCCTGATGTGCCGCAGTCGTCATGGTTGGCCCAACACGCACCACCTGGGCAATCCGAATCAACGTTACACGGAGCACCACAGTTTCTAGATGCTGCATTACAATAGCCATCATAGCGCTTCCACCAAGTTTTTCCTTCGGAAAACTGAACAACGTGCAGCAAAACAAGCGCCGTCAAGAATGCCTTTGATCTAAACATTTTTAATCCAGGATATTAAGAACGAATCTTGGTGAAACGACGCCCCGCCAGTGGACCGTACACCTGAGCTAAAAACAAATTAAAATATCCCCTCTTAGTAAACGTTTTTTCAAATAGTACCGCTATCCTGAATTTTACTTTTCACGGAATAGTTTATCGTTTATCCAAGCAATTGAACCTTTTTAAAGCACCTGGGTTTAGCCAGAATAAAACAAGAGCCATAAATTAAACACTCTTCTTCTTCGGCCATTCAACTTCAGTAAAAATAGAACACCAACTGCGGTAACTGGGAAACATGATGAAACAACGCATGTTGCAATTAAAGCCTTAGATTTTAAAGACTTGACGTCTGTGACGTTTCATCAAGACAACATACATCTTCAGAAGTGACGGTTAAAAAGATCACAGTAAAATTTAAAAATCTAGAAAAAGACTGGAACCAAATAAACAGGTAAAAACAATAACTAATGACAACAAATGATGATGGCAGACTCAACTTACTCAACTTTTTCTCTTCTGGCATCATGTGTTATAATTTCCTACAGATTTCAAATCTTAGTATATTTCTAAACCCCGCAATTTTTGCCCCAAAAAGTGGTCGCGGTGTCAAAGATAAAAGATGCACTTTATTTGAGTGTCAATGTATTTAGCACGAAAGTGCTAATTGGGGACACTATTTTTACGTCTCCTACTGAGGACGGGACCGCCATTTTCTGTGGTCATCCGAGCCACGCGAAGGTCTACCCGTTTGCAGGGCAAAGGGAGTACCTTCATTTCTCAGTTAGTTTAAGACCTTGAGTATTGGTCCGGCCCCGGGAATCGAACCCGCGACCTCCCGCTCTGCAGTCAAGCGCTCTACCGACTGAGCTAATCCTGCCTCGGTAAGCGTGTTATATAATCTAAAAGCACTCATTTACAAAAATGCAAGGAGCTCTTCCCGGATAACTGAACTTGAGAGGATATTGTTAATGGGGCTTTTTGATGGCGACTAGCTCAACCTACAACAGAGACAACTGCTTGTATTATACTTCACTCATTTGATAATCTTATTTCCTGGGAGTAGTCTCTTGCGTTGTCACAATTGTCGATTAAATCAGTACTACCCCCATTTTTAACTCGTAAAGCGCATGCGCGAAACGAGTTATCGTGAGTTGTGGGCAAATGTGTCCCTCGATGGGCTGTAAACTTTATGCAAATTAGGTACTCTCGCGGCTTACTTTTAAATTGCTGTCTATCTTAAATTAAAATAAGCTGTTTTAAAGGTCTAAATTAAAAGGTATATTAAAGTTAAAGAAGACTCGGCTACCGAAATCGTAAAATCGATGAGCAGCACAAGTTCTCACTGGATGCTGAATTCGTATGGATTTTACAGAAAAAGTCGTTGGAGTACGGTTTTATGGTATGGTAAATGCGCATATTGGCGAGTGAAATGATATAAACACAGAGCTATTATATTGTGTATCGCTAAAAATAAAGGGAAAAAAAAGAGAAAAAAAAGAAATTAAAAATATCACCCGACACCCGGAGTCGATCGCGGTACACTCGAACGACAGAATTGTTCGGTACCACTGAGGTATGTCAACATGACATGGACAACGTGGAAAAAATAAACATCCCGATTAGTATCAACTATGTTAAAGACCCCAGACAACTCAGCGGGCTCGAGTCTGTACGAGGATTTTCTGGGGCTAATTTGTCCTTTACCAAACAACTGTCAGTGAGTATAATTGGTGTTTGTGGATTTTTCGGACACTCGGGAGTGCTTTTTTTAAGGCCTAGAGGTCACATGTGTTCATTCGTCGGCAAATAGAGTCGCAACGTTTGTTTTGAGGGAAGGTCTTTATGGCTTGTTTTGCAACGGGACTCTTCGCAAGCTACACACAACACAGTTAAGCCTAAACAAGATGTTTAGTTCAAGAAGCTTGATTTCGAAGAAATCGGAGTGAATCAACGTAGTAGTTAAAGAATACATTAATCGTCGCGATCACTGACTGGATCTGGAGAGAGTTTAACATTCACCATTACAAGCCGTTTGTGTTGGACGTTTTTCGACATGGTGAAAGAAAAGTTGTTGACACCGTTTGTCTTGTTATTTTTCCTTTGATTTCCTTGAAGAAAGACCAGGTATCCAGCCTGAACGGGAAAGGAGTCAAACTGCTGAAGTTTTGGGGCCAGAAAGTTCTGACACGGAAATTAAGGATGCTTTTGAAGGTAAATACAAAAGTCCGTGTGTTTGCACAGTCGGTGTTCAGTGGGTTTTGAATACAGACCGCGAATTTAAAGCAGTTTCCTGGACTTTACAAAACAAAAAAGGTAATGTACAGTATTACATCCAAGTTTAATTCAAATGTTTGAACCACGAGTAAAGCCACGGCCGATAAATTGACTGCAAAAGCCGTCGGCAAAAACTCAAGCTTCCGCACGTGAAGAATTAATTTAAACATGCTGTCACTATCACAGCGAAGCACGTTTGCGAAATTTCAGTTGAACACTTTTTCCTTTTTAAATAGTTTTCTTTTGCCTCATCCTGAATGAAAATTTATTTTTATTGAACTTTCTGTCGCATTTCTTTCATTTGGTAACCTTTCTTTGGCAAATTTAGGTATTTAAAGTTAACAGTATTTTTGCATCGTGGATTTCTGCATATTTAATTTACAGCTACCTCCGCGGCCGTGTTTGTTTACTTTATTCGCATAATTCAAGTACAAGTTTTTAGTTTTATTCAGCTGCTACAAAACACCTGAGAAAAGAACTAAGTGGGCACTAATTTAGCACATTTGAAATACGATTTATCGCAAAATAATTGCCTATTTTTGTCGTCTTTTTTTATTTACAACTTTCATCTTTCTTTCACTTACGCTGTATTATTTGTCGCAGACGAAGAAATTTTCGGACTTTTTTGTCTTAAAATATTGTTGTCTAAATATGTCTTTTCGCTTTTATTTTCCAGTATTTTCTCTAATGTTAACTATCCGCTATAGTAAATGAATTGAAATTTTGTTGTTTTCAGTGTCGTTTTGTCCTCCAAAGTCAGCATAATTATTAATGCCTTGAAATCTGATCTTAAACATGGTTGTGGTTACTGGGCATATGTTTTTTACTCTCCTTATGCTGGCTCTGAGATATATCAAAAAAATTCCAGGGAATAAGGGGTAGGCTGTGAATCATTACGTCACACCCAGATTTTAAATTTGAATCCGAGGAAGCGGAACAAGTCGATTTCATTTTATCGAAGTAAAAGTCTACTTTTGGCAAGTCTAAGTGGAGGCGTTCATGCAGCATTTAAACATTAACTTTAAATTGCACCCTGGAACTGAGCTCTTTTCTGTGGATACTATAGGCAACTTGCCCATTCTATATTCTTCGTTATTGGTATACTTCATTAGTTACGTGAGCTGGAAGTCTTTTCCTCTCAGTTTGCTTAATTTTCTCTAACTTCCCTTGACAACGGAAAATAACCTTCGTTTCCTCGTCGCCTTGTAGCAACTTGGAATGAAAATATAGACTTTGCATTTCACTGACTGTCTACATCGGAAACTTCCATCAAAAATGTCTTGAACATGGCCTTGTACAATCCTTACAAGCACAAGATGACAAGTTCAGTTTGCAACAAAACTTAAAACTAGTTTCTGTTTATCTCATTTGATAAACAGAGAATGATTAATGTTTTCATTAAGACAGTATTGCCTGGATTTTTCAATATTTTCAATGTTCACTTTTTAACAACATTTGCTGCCAGCTATTTCTTGGTGAACCAGAAACAAAAATTGAAAATGTTTAAAGCATGACATCGTCCACCCTTGCCAAATGTATAAGCATGATCGTTTCAATTGTAATTCCTTCTTATCCAGCTCAGTATTACTTTTTTTCTTTGGTCGGTTATGAGTGAACACTGAACCACTGCTCGTACTCTAAACATGAAAATCAGCCACAATATTCCCTAAACCAAATGATATTAAACATAATCCAAAAAATATTTCAATTTGTTTGTTCACTTCACGAGTTTGCTCACAGAGCACTTTGATTATACCAGTCAGAAAACCAGCTGCTTAGTGCAAACTAATGCTGACATAACTCTTCTCCGACTGGTTAAAACAGGTTAATTATTATGAAACCTTCGAGATAATTACTTTGTCAAAATTGCTTTTCTGTCGAATTTTTCATCGTTAAGCTTAGGTTTTCTGGCAAACACCAAACAAGAAGAGCAATATAAAAACCACAAGGTATCTTATTACATACAAACTTTTCATAATGACAAAGAGGAAGGTACTAAAATTACATTTTGAAAATCCTGCCTTGTTCTCGAGTTCGAAGAGGTATGAAGCTTCTTGTCGAAAAATGATTGGCTAAGACTTTTCCATATTTTAACTAAGGACGTGATCAGAAAACTCAGGGGAGGGCGAATTAAAAATACAATACACTTTTTAGGAATGAATTCAGAACAATAGGTGTTTCCTCTCCAAGTCAAATTAAGAGTTAATTCACTGACACGATTTTGGTTGAATAGTCAAGAAAAAAAACGAAAAACAGTTGAAATGAATAAAGGCAGTCATTTCCTGCGAAATACCGATAGAGGATCAAACTGAGCTGAAAATGTCAAACTGGTCGACAATCTCAACAGAGACACGGCTTTGATATCTGTCGAAATTCCCAACCAAAACATACTGCTATGAAAAATAGTGTTGCCTTGGAAATATACTCATTTAACTGAAAATGCCTGTACAGCTAGAGGTGTCACTGCGGAGATGCACGAAAATGTGACATTTGCTTTGCACCGAATTCATGTCAGAAGAAACTTTCAACCGTCCATCAGTTAAACTTATAGGCTAAAACTAAGAGTGCTAAAATAACTTACTGAGATAATCGACTAGAGCGCTAATAACAACTTAACTGCAAATATTTACCATAGCAAATGCCACAAACGGTTAACGTAACTCTTTCTTTCAACAGAATAACAAAGAGAGTTACATTAGTTGGAAATCATTTTCTCATTTCAGTGAGTGATGATGTCATTTGATCATATTCTAGAAGCGCTCAGGCAGAAGACCCGGCATTTTAGTATCCCTGAGTGCTTCTCGACACAAACACGTCTTTGATCGATATCTGTCGATAACCTCCAAATAAAAATACTTTTATGAAAAGAAGTGTTACCGTGGAAATACACTCATTTAACTGAAAATTCTTGAGCAGCAAGGGGTGTTACTGCGGAGATACACGAGAACTAGACATTTGCTATGCACCGAACTCGTGTCTGGAGAAACTTTCTATCGATCATCATTTAAGGAAATTCCTTCGTTTTGCAGTTGTTTTGCACTGCGCATTACTAGTATTGTGTATAACATTGCGACTTAAATGGTGGCGGTGATTTTCACCAGTCTTCTGAAAAAAAGGTAAGAAAGGCTCCCTATATAGTCTAAATCATTTTAATAGCTGTTCTGATAACTCTCCCGGCTTAAATGGGGTTGGGCTTAAAACACGCCGCGGCCCCTTTGCGTAAAATGACCACTTGAAGCCAAAATTGCCTACTTTTTATAAGTGGTTTTTACCTGTTATAGGTACAAGAAAAATATATTTTAAGGATAAAAAATTCTGGATAGTAGAAGAAGAATGACGTTAAACGCTGCATTTTTGAGCACTTTTTACATTACTTTCAAGATCGAGCAATTTGAAGTCACTTTACCGAAAAAATATGGCCCAGACCAACAGAAGAGCAATAGGTTTTGGTAATATTCATAGTTTTTGTTATATGGCAATATTTGTTGACGATTGTTCCAGCTTTGGACATTTCGCGCGTAACTTGCAAAAAACAAGCACGGTGACCCCATCTTTTTACTGCAAATTTTCAATTTACTATACATGGCTGTCAACTGGGCCAAGTTTGAAAAACATCTGGATAGTACATCCTTTTAAAGTGAATTACCTTTACTTATTATAGGTAAAGCTATGGGTAGTCAAATAGCTTACTAAGAACTCTTTAAACAAAATTTCTTTCAACAGGAGGCCAAAGAAATTTAAAGTTAGTGGAAGTCGTCTTATTTTTGGAGAGGATATCATTTGATCACTATCGTATCCTAGAAGTGCTCAGGGAGAAGTGCTGACATTTTAGAATGCCAGAGCACTTCTAGGATATACCAGACTTTCATGTAGAAAATAATAATAATGATAATAGCGATTTACATTTATTGACAATATTTCTACAGGGTAGCTTTACATCTGCGATACTAACTAAAACTAACTACTTAAAAAACGAGAAAAAATGTGCGTAGTGCGCATGTTTTAGCTAAAAATTAATATGGGAATTTTATTTGGTGTTTGGGATAAATTAAAAGATTCTTGAGCTATAAAATAAAAAAAATATATGTATATGTGTGAAGATAAATATCAAAACATGAAAACAATTAGACTCATTTTACTTGGTGTTCCGCGAACTCCTACGTATTGGTAAATTTCGCTTTGAACTGTGAGATATCTTGGCAAATTTTTTTAACTGATGAAATTTAGTATTTAGAGCATATTTCCTTCCAAAAGGGATTCGCATAGGTAAGTGTTTTACAGAGAAACGGAAACTCAGTGCAAGAAAATGAAGGAAGAGTCTTCGTTCTGGAAAGGCACATTAAAATTTCAGTCTACTTTTACATACATCCTCAAAAAGGTACTTGTCACCATTTTCAAAGAGACCATAATGCACCTTGTTTACCTCCCAAAATTTTGCATAGCCACTGTTTCCAATCTCTCCCGAGTATTTCACAGTCATCCCAAGAGAAATCAAAGCCACTGGTTATGCAAAATTTTGGGGGGTAAGCAAGGTGCATTATGGTCTATGTGAAATTAGTTCAATTGCATTGATGATCGAAATTGAGCGCTATGATTGGCAGCTAGAAGCTTCGCTTCATCCCGCTATAATCACTGCGCGGTGATTATAACATTGAAGGCCAGCAGTTTTCAAATCTTAGAAAACTATTGCTTTTTTCCCGTTCTCGTTGCCGTCTCCGTCGTTGTTGCTTAAGCTCCCTATTGTTGTGATCCACTTTTGCTACCATGGTATCATGAAGTCACACTTCTCCTCTCTTAATTTTGGCGCACAGGGATTCAGTGATTTTATCTCACGGGTGGCATCATACCCAAATAAGGATATTAAACTCATAATTTTAAATAAAATATGACATCATCGATCTAAAACCTGTCAAACCAGTGAAAAATAGCGCAAGACCTGATCTTAACGAGATTCCTCCGCATTTTTCATGACATAAAGACAAAAGGCTATATGGCGTCATCGGCGTAAGTTTATTCCACATAAAAATTAATCGAGCTAGGCCGCCAAAAAAGGATAGTTCAGATCGCCCTATACTACTAACAAAAAGATAAATCAATTTTTACCACGATTTTGGCTTTGTCTGGTTAAAAAGGGCGCGAGAAAACTGCTGATGAAGCAACCAAACGTCTGACACAATCCAAAAGAGTGGGCGAAACTTAAAAAAAAACACAAACTAGAAGGCTCCCCCATATGTTGTAAGAATTTATGAAATTACAACGAACCAACATAAACAAACTTAAGTGTAAATCCTCTGTGACGTTTGCGAGTGGCCACTGGTATCTAGGACAAGTCTCTCCACGGATCAGAACGACATCACCAACTTGACTGTTAGGACTGGTTTCGTTCCATTTCTGACGTTTCAGCATGCAATACTCTCTTTACCATCAACGCCAAAACTGATCTGGCAGGTAATGTATTCTGTGCCACCGCTTTCTTGAGTATAGATCTGGACGCGAGAAGTTGCCAGGAGGTGGTAGTACAACTTTGGCTTTAAATGTAGGCTGGCGGTTCGGAGTGACTGATTCATGCGTATCTGGATCTGATAATTACCGATCGTAAGCGGACGACTACTTACGAGGTTCTCTGCTTCTGTGAACAGAGTTCGTAGAGTTTCCGGAGATCATCTAATTCCTGGGATTGGTCTTGCTAAAGGCTGGAGAGAACTGCACGTACGGTACGAATAAGTCACTCCTGTATGCCGCCCATATGGGAATTGTCGATTGCACGTTCATTCTGAACTCGATCAGAACGCAATCTTGTGAGAGGAGAAAGTTCTTAACTGAATCAGTTTTAACTTCTTTCAAAGCAGCACTGAGCTCGTTCTTGCCCCCCATGACGTTTTTTTCCTCCGTCTCATCTCAATTCTCTAACTTTGCCTCTTCGATTGATGAAGTGTCTCAGGGCATTGAAAAACGACTCTTTTTACATTGTGTTTAACGTTTTCAAATTAATGGCTCGAGACTATAGACATTTAAAGATTATACCCCAGCATTCTAGTTCTCTTCGACTCTCTTTTATGTACCAAGGGCCGAAAAAGTCCTTACGTGAAAGGAGGGGCAGAAGTAAGCCGTTCTTCAGAATGGTTTGCCATCTCTTGGACTTGCGGTAAGTTGATGAGCAATAGAGGAACGACTATTGATTATCCAGTAACCGGCATTTCGAAGGGCATTGTGGGCTTTTCCACAGCCCCGGTGGAGCTGGTCTTCGCTCTGGTAGTGTCTGATAATAAGCTCTTTGATGTGACTCATTTTGGGTGATGATGATTGGATGATTCACCTCAAAAGCTATGGCAGCTTTTCTTGAGTCGCTCCCTCTTCTCGGGGGCCCCCCACTCTGAGGAAACCCTTTTTGCCGGTCCAGAAACGGATCAAGTCTGAAAAGTGAGCTTGTTTGTTTCAGCTTTTCATTCCTGCGATTTTGCAATATATGGTCGCCAGCACTGAGGCTTCGGTATCTCTTTCTCGAAATTTCGCAAGTGTACTGACTTGGGGATAAGTTCTTCTGCCCAGTACATTTCTTTCACCGTTGGTCGGCCAGCATCTGGTCGTTTATTGTGCTGCTTGTTGGGTTGATTCTTCGCTTCCATTCTCTGGATCAAGATGATACGTTCCAGTTCTAGAACTTTGGGGAAGAGTTTCTCTTCTTTCCACTTGGTAACGTCCGAAATGCATACAACAAAAGGAGTTCAAAGATTGACTTCATAATCCTTTATTCGTTGGCGCCTAAAATGCTCTCAAGTACAGATTTTCTTTGCCGAACTTGCCATGAAGTAGTGTAAAGTAAAACTTCCGTGCTCATTTTCGAGAGGCGCCTCGAAGACCATGAGATGCTAGAAGCTAGTTATTCTACAACCATCTTGGCGTACAGCTATCAGCAATAAATTGTTGAAAGTAAGATCAGGTAAGGTGTTTTGATACAGTCTTTCAGAGGCCATACCGATATTTTCACAAATTTCAATCCAACGCCAACTACTGGTGAAAATTTTATAGTGATCGGACAAGGAAAAAACACTTTTAAAAAGTGTTTTTTTCCTTGTCCGATCACTATAAAATTTTCGCCAGTAATTGGCGTTGAATTGAAATTTGTGAAAATGTAGTTTTAAGCAAAATTGATATTACTATGACAACAATAAGGAAACAAAAGAGAAACTGATAAAAGCAGAATTTCGGACAATCTAGACCCGTTACTAAAAATCCAACATTAGGATCTTAAAGTCTGGTATTTAGCAAATAACCTCCGTGAGAAGTAAAAAATTCTGTATGTTTGAATTCAAATGAAACGAAAATATATTTTAAGCCTCGTATTTTCAATAGCCGTAACAAATTATTTAATGAAAAAGTTCAAAATGGGATGGGACAAGAAAAAAACACATCTAAGACGATTGAAAAATATCGCTATGGCCTCTGAAAAACTGTATCGAAACCATAAATGCAGTGTA